>JANIJG010018269.1:0-22008 GCA_024611175.1 Megaceryle torquata | reverse complement strand
ATACATTTTTATCATATATATATCTCCAGGTTATTCAAAGCACTATTTCAAATACTGGCTTAAACCAACTCTGTTCAGTGATACTGGTGAAAGATACCATGAACAGAAATTATTTCACTGAATAGGTTGAGTATCAAATGCTGTCAAAATAATTACTTTTCCTTTTTATAGGAAACAACAACTGAAAAAAATGACATGGCAAAGCGACCTTCCAGAGTTAAAATCTGCCATGTGGAAGTAATGTCCATAGCTTAAAACACTCATTCTCCAATACTGCAGACAGCTGATACTGTCACCATTATACTTTAGACAATCCTATTATCCTTTGAGACAGAGACTGCAAAATGTAACTAGGAAAATCAAATCAACAGCAGCCGATACTTGGGGACAAGGCTGGATATTATTTTTCCATCCCTCTTTTGCTTACTTTCTTTGATTATCTGTCAGTGTGATTCCCTGCGCAGACACCTTGAAATGTACAACAGTGGAGATGGGAGAAGGATCTTGCATCAGTGTCAGACTCAAGGCTTTCTGTACTGCTTGGTAGCCTGTGAGGGACTCCATCTCCACTGAATTCAGGTACCAAACATTACATGCTGTAAAGAAAGAGAAAGACTTTGAGAGGTCATTAGCCAACAGCAAGTGAACAGCTATGTTCTGAACAAAACAAAACATAAATTTTCCACCTTTGTAAAGCAAACAGGGAAGACTGGCAGCAAACTACCAAACCTTCCGAGTATGCCTTGTCCAACTGTTGCTTCATAGTTTAAGACTACAGTTTTGTAGATGATAGGCCTTTTGCTCTCCCTTTGTTTTAAATACCTTTATATTTAAGCCAATGACTGTATTTATCATTGAGGAAAATGACTGACTATTTTTAGATCTGTTCTTTACCTCAGCATGCATTTGTTTTTAAAAGCCCTATTCTTCCCCTAGAGATATTAGTAACTTCTGAACTATCTCTATAAAATAGAAGCTCATCGGTTTCCAAGGGTTTTGAACAGTTAGTTTTTTTACCTGGTCTAATACCAAATCTGCAGCAAGCACTAGGAAAAGATATACTAATATTATACAGCATTATATAGTAGTACTATAGTACCGTATAATACTACATAGTAACAGTGTCATATATCATTATGCAGTATTAATTATTATTATAGTGTTAATAGAATTATTCACATGCTTAAATACTTTGGAACTGTGGTATACAGTCAAATCTACAAGCGCATTAAGAATATTTTGAAACTAAAAAGCCCTCCTAGGCTTATTCTACAGCACAAATGAGAATGTTTAAATACATCTGTAGCTAAACACTGGTACCACCAGACTTCGTGTTTTCGTTAAAACCTTTGTACAGTTACCCAGGACAGAATTTACAACTGTGATAGCTGACACATGCAAATTACCATGTTAGTACTTAATTTGTTTAGCAGTTTAGCTTGGCTTGCCAACCTTACTATGAAAACAAAGATTAAATTAAATCTAATAGCTTTTCGTATGGCTGTTCTGTAATCTGACTAAAGCTTTCTCCTGTCACTATCTACATAAGACACATAGTTAGACATTGGCACTTTCAAAACAACAACACAATTGTACAGTTAAAAGACTGCATAAGCATAAGCTTGATTCCAACGTGATGATGATCAGCCCACTAACTTCAAGCTTTGGAGTCTGTCAGTGAAAGAAGAGACCCAGAGATTTGATTTATTTGATTAGTAAGTGTAAAATTTCCTGAAGGTATTTGCACATTGGTGTGATAGTTTCAATAACCTTTGTTTGAATCAATTACTATACAATTCATGTAGAGTGGGATTTAAGACAATGAATGGCAAGTTCAGTGAGATCTTCCTCACTGAACAGCCTTCTGTGATGTCTATCCAAAACTGTAAGTAACATTCCAAACCATAAGCTCTCCTCATATCATTACTGTATATGTCTGGTACAGATCTAAAGCTCTTTGTTATCTGACCACAGAAAGCTTGCCTTGTTTCAGTCATACTCCTCACTACTTTTGAAACCCAGGTGAATGGTTTCCTATCCTTTTCTGCCACACATTGAATTTATGTCAACAGACTGTGCTTAGGTTTTGTTTCTAAATGAAATAGACAAGCATCTTGTCTAGATTGCCCTCAATGTGATAGTTCAAAAGCAGTCACAGTCACCAAATATAGTAGACTATTTCTGTAGCACAAAAAGTACTAAATGCAATCTTTCTTAAAAGTGATGGGAAGTGCAAAAATGTCATCTTAAAAATGAGATTACAAGAAATGATGGAAAATTTGTCATTTAAGAACATCATGCATTGCCTGCTGGAGTATCAAATTACAGTAATCCCATAGAAACCATACTCAAGAGCAGAAGAAAGGAAGACATCTGTCTTTTGTGCAGTGCAGCTGCCCCGCAGTGTGGCTGCTGTCATCTTTCAGAGGTGGCATTTTGTAGCATGTCCATGTTACCACCAACAGCTACATAATGTGACCATTATGAGTAACTCCTGCTGTTTTAGACTGGGAATATGCTTTGTTCAGAATGCTTAGTCCATTGACTGTATTAGTAGAAATACATATGAAAAGTGGGATTTATTTGGGGCAGAAAGTTTTGCCGCTGAACAGGAAGGTTAATAAAGCAAGGTCTGTTCTAGGGATAAGCCACTTATCTGTATAGTTTCTAGTCTTCAGTTGTTACTCTAGGAAGTGAAGGATTTCTGGTCAACTTCTAAATTTAAATAATGACTGGAAATGCTCATTAGACTTTTCAGACAGCTATCATTCTATGAAAATGTCACCATTTTTTTGCTTGTGAAATATGAGAAGGGTGGGGGGTAAAGTAGGGCAGGGAAAACACAACTGCTTTGACTAAACTGCAGGTGCTTACACAAGCTCACATAGTTGGAAAAGAAACAATTTTCATCTTTCACAGCTGCACTTCAGTGTTGAACTTGAATGTCACTATGACTGCAGAGAGTACACTGAAACATGGAAAACTGGTGAAATGATGTATCTAGGCAAAAAAAAAACCAAAACCCCAAACTCTGCGAATCTCTCCTAGCTAATTTATATATTCAGGTTACAAACCATCGTTTAAAAAATGGTAACAAAAAACAGGGAAAAAACAAATGTACTAAGTTCTCCAAATGATTTATGATATGACAGCCCCCATCTGGAGTTACCTGACTACTGCCCCAATTGATGTAAGAATTAATTCTTTTTATTTGAAAAGCATTGCCTCAGAAAGGAGAAACTTAACATTTCTCAAAAGACAACACATGCCCCTTTTTCTGGATTTTCACAAATTAAAGCTGAGGTAAAGAAGGCTCAGGGGAAACCTTCTCACTCTCTACAGCTACTTGAAAGGACGTTGTAGAGAGGTAGGCGCTGGTCTCTTCTTCCAAGTAACTAATGATGGAACAAGAGGGAATGGCCTAAAGATGCACCAGGGCAGGTTTATACTGGACATTAGGAATATTTTTTTTCACTGAAAGGGTTGTCAGGCATTGGAACAGGCTGCCCAGGGAGATGGTTGAGTCACCATCCTTGGATGTGTTTAAAAGCCATACAGATGTGGTGCTTGGGGATATGGCTTAGTGGTGGACTTGGTATAGTAAGCTTAAATGGCTGGACTTGATGATCTTAAAAGTCTTTTCCAACCTTGATGATTCTATGATTCTACATCCTCACAGTGCCCTTTACACTTCTACACAGAACTCTAAATTTAACACCTCCCTTTGAACATCCTTCAGTCCAGTCTAAGCTTCAGCTTCTCCCAGACTGTAAGATAGAAAATTTGGTTACAGTGAAATGCAAGGAACAAGTTTAACAGACCTGCACCCTGTCTGAGAAGCTCCGCTGCTGAGTTTGAAGCAGTTTGTGGAGAAGTTTCTGCTACCTCTTCCAAGGGATCTGCAAACAGAAAACACTGTCCATGTCTTGTTTGGACTTGAATTGACAAATCAATGCACATGGTCAGGTATGAGTTTATCTTTTGTACTGGACTACATTTAGCCAGAAACATGAAATAATCTTATACCTGCAACTATAATAATTCATGTTGGCTTTCTGCTGCATCATTTTTTTTTCACTTCAGTGCTGTAGTACAGATGCTTTATCTTTATTTCGTGACAGTAAAAGATGTAACTACATAGCATAAACTGCAGGGACACATGTGATGTCACATTAAAACAATACTAATTAATAGCTATACTCCCTCATTACAACCTCAGAAGTTTTTAAATAGTGCAGTTAAATTATCTCATTTAATTTGTGTAACTTAACTAATTCAGGCACAAAGACTTTGTTTTTCTACAATTAAATAAATTAATTATATTTTGAATCAGAAGATGACAACATAATCCTTCTTTCTTTATACTTATGTAGAAAATAAACATCTCAGTTATTAACACAGCAGTGCATTTTATGGGCAGTCTCCCAGTCTTCTTTTAAAATTAGTGAGAAGACTGTCCAACAGTATGTTACTTCATTTATATAAATGCATGTAAAATGATCTCACTTTCTGCTGTATTTAACATGATGCTTGCTGTCTCTGAATACAGTCAAATAAGGAAAAGAGCAGTAATACGGTGTATAACATTATTCACATGTTTACAGTTATCCATATGCTTTAAATACTCCATGCACTGTGCCCAGAATCATTAACCACAGATCATCCTAAAATGTGTGATCACACCAGATGCAAAAATAAATCCAAACTAAAATTTCACTGTGGTATATTTATTTGGGACATGGCAAATGTTTCAGTCCTGCACCTCTGCCAGAGCAGACAGAGCTTTCCATTTTAGGTGAGATAGATAAGGAAAACCAGCTACTCACCTACCACACTGGTTTGCCATATGAAGAGATCTCTGGTCACATCTACCATAGCATGGTTTTGTGCTAAACTAGTTTCATTAATGTATTTTCATAATTTAAATAATATGTTTGAACGATGATACATGGTCTTTAACTGAAGTGTAAAGACTTCAGTGGAAAACTACAAAAATGTTTAACTTTTCAGTGATAACATCTGATCTTAACTTCATCTGTGAGAGTAACAGACAACTGAATTATAGGGCAAACAGAGTTGTATTTTGCCTTTATCTTAGAGTGGTTTATGAAAACACCATAACCAATATTAGTATTACAATATTTGGACTTGTGTAACTTGCTACTTACTTCCTGCCAGTGTCACAGTCAGGGTACCTTCTGTTCTTTACCTATTTGCCTTCCTTAAAGCACTTTTGCCATCCTGAACTGATGGCATACATCTAACCAAACACGGACATAATTTCACACCTTGAGAAGTACATTTGTCTTCCTAGACACTAGGTTACTGTGCAGATTTCCATCATGCATATATGTTTATGACGGGACTATCACAGTACCAGTCAACTCACAACTGCAGTTTGGATAAAAGCTGTCAGCAGCACTGAATAACCACTTCTAAAACACATCTTCCTTTCTTGTGCATTCTTGCTTAGATCTCAACTTGTGACCTGTTGACCTGACTTCAGACAGTGGCACTTTGAGCATAGCTTGGCTGGGTATATCTGTACTGCAATTTAAGAAGCATACCTCTGTCTGGGATAAGAAGCTTGCAGGGCAATGCCAGTGGAGTGATGGAATGCTGATACACCAGAGCTGTCAAACTCCCTGTGGTCAGAAGAGTAACAAGACATAAAGCATTAACTTGGTGGACAACAAAAATGCTTAACAGTTACGTTTGCTCTCAAGTATTTTATAGAACAAGGAGCCTCCCCCTTGTCCTTTAAAAAAAATCCTCTTGCCACCTAAGCAAAGATCTTCTTCGGTCAACTTGAGCATATTCATGTTTTCCAGAACTGTCGTAGTTGGACTGAACTCATTAATGTCAATCATACACTCCATTTTGCTGCTTATACACACTGCTTAAATTGTAACCTAAATGTATTTGCTTTAAATGGAGAAAGCACAAAAATGACAAAACCAGTATCATATGGAAGTTGCTAAACTCCTTTCAAGGCTTGGAAGAGGAGCTGGAGCAGACTTTTTTCCTGAAGGATGGCAGTCCATGGGGAAAGCCAGCACCTCAGCAGGGAAAAAGTGGGAGAAAGACAGAGCAGTGAAGAGGAACTGTTCTGTAACAACCATACATCCCCCACTGTCTCCTGCACTGCTTATGGTGGAGGTGAGGAGTCTAGGGAGAAGTTTAGCTTGGGAAAAGGGGAAGGAATAGTGTTATTTTAATGTCTGTCTTTGTTTCTCACTACCTGACTATTGATTTTCATTAGAAAATAGGAAATTTTTCCCAAGTCTCTTTTGCACACTGTAGTAACTGAGTAGTGACCTCCCTGTCTTTATCTCTACTCATGAGATTTCTCATCCTGTTTTCTCCTCTTGCCTCACTGAGGAGGGTAAATGAGTGAGCAGCTAGGCAGACATTTCACTGTTTGCCACAACAGGTAATGCACTTTTATCACATTACATTAGATAGGCTGAAGCAGCATAATATACTTTGTGAATGTCCCACTCTGGTGTCATTTAGCCAGCTAGTATACAGTGTATCTTACAGCCCAGGACAAAGTAAGGCAAACCTCCAGAATCAGTAAGGCCCATAACAGTCATCTTTCTCATCTGTCTGCAGTAGCGTTGGTAGTGGTAGACAAGCTTTATCGCCTGAAACTTGGTCAGGTGCATCTGTGCTAGACTGTCCTGCACATATACTTAAGGTTAATATGTACAAGGCTCCTATAACCTTAAAATGGGTTCCTACAGAAATCATCAGGACTTGAGCAAAGTATTCTCTCCTATACACTCCATCCAAGTCTATAAAACAGCTCTGGCAAATGAAAACTGTTTCCATTTTCTGTGCTCCTGTGATGCACAGTACTTACCAAAATATGGTTCATTTGGGCATCCTTTCAAGCGCACACCCTTGTGAGTGCATTCGATCAGAAAATGCCTTACAAGTTCATTTGACAAATCTCCAACTGTGTTGAAAAAGAAAAAGAAAGCTCATTAAGAGAAGCAATGAACAGACAACTGTCTCACAAATTAGCAGGTCTTTATGAAGCAGTTTTCCACATTAACACCAAATGTGCGTTTTATACACAGCACACAAAGAGTATTTTAGACCTGCTCTGCTACCATGTCACAAGCTGTAGTAAAAAGGCCATTTCACAAAAAACCCAAACAAGCCAACAGCTCACTTTAGACAAATGAGGGAAAAGGTTTTATAATCATAAGTGACTGACATCCAAATACACACTTTTGTTCAAAATGTCACAGCGTGGTCCCAACTACACACAGGAACAGAAATCTGGAAGGTGAATGGTTAGAAATTAAAACAACAGAAGATTTATCTACACAAAGGTAATGATGCTAAGTCTCTCAGTGAGCTTCTCAGTTTTACAATGTTTGCAGTTTCACACTACGTCTTTGCTTCTGAAAACAAGTAACTACATGAAACACTCAGGTTTCACTAGACTTTTAAAGACAGTTTTTGTCTCTCAGGAATCTAAGACAAATCAAAATTGTTAAGTTGGATATATTGAGATTCAAAGTCCAAGAGGCATATAAAAATTCATTTGAGATTTAGCATTTAAAAAATATATACATACATATGCACACATATATGACAACTCCATTATTTTTTGAAAGACTGGTTGACAGTATTTTACACCTGACTACAAACTGAATGTCTCTCTAAATAAAGGATTATTTCATAGCAATGGGACAAAGCAACCATTCAAGCCTTAACAAAAGAGACACAAACACAAATGCTCCCTTTAACTCTGATCTATCAGCCACAGTTCAGGAAATGTATGACATCAAGGGCTGACTTTCAGATGATCACATTAATCTGGACAGCAAAAACTTCTATGCAAGCAAATATTTCAAAGATCACCTTTACAAACATCTTACTGTTTGCCATTATGCTCTCACAATATTAAAACTAAATGACTACAAGGGTATGTGAGAAGGGAAGGTCTGGAACAAGAAAACCTGCAAAAATTTTCTCTTAGTACTACTTGCCTGTGGTACAATTAACATAATCTAGCTAGTAGATTTTGAACTTTTATGTCTTCTAGACTTCACTGGTCTGATAATAAAAAAAGATTACTGAAAACATCTACAGCCACTCTCATCTTGCCTCCTTTTTGTTGCCATCACCAACTCAGTGAATCTTTGTTGTCTTCATTAAGACACTTAAGTGGTTGTGATGATACTTCTTGGCAATAAAAAGAAGGATTACATGGCAAATTTTTATTTAAAATTGTCTCAAGATACCAGATTACATGTACAAAATTTGAAAGTGCTATTGTAATAGAGATGGACAGCTAATCTTGCCCAAGAGTAAGCATGACACCTTAAAATAAAAAAAAAAAACCAAACCAAAAACAGAACAACAACAAGAAAACCAAACCCCAGCCAAACAAACAAACAAAATCAGAGAAAAAACACACTTCTGTAACCACAACACTAAGAACTGCTGCTTTCCTGTGATCTCAGTGTTTCTGTCTCATGGGCAGCATGTACTAATGAAACATAGTAAGCTTTGTAAAAAGAAAACAGCAATGAAAACCACCCCACACTAATCCTACAGTAACACAAATGAAGCCAAGAATACCACAGATACTTTCTGTATGTTCTTCTCATTTTACCTTTCACAACTGCCAGGCATGAGTTATACATGGAAGCACTGAAGCTGGAAGAGTAGGTTTATTTCATCACTTTTAAACAACTATCATCTTTCCTTAGGGATCCTCCTCAGACTTGTAACTCATGTAGAACTCTCTCAAAACAAAACCTTGGGGTTAAAAATATTCAACTTTCCAGCCAAGTGAAAAGCTTTACCTGGTGGTATGTGGATCAAAATGCAGACTTGTGGTTGCTAGGAAGGATGCATTACTGAGATCACACTAGTTTTTTATTAGGTTGATAAGGTACAACACATACACAGCCACAATGAACGTCAGTTTACAAGCCATGGTGAAACTGTGAAGTACAACAGGCATCTTATCCAGTCTCATTTAACAAAGTACCAAATGGAGCCTGTAATTCAAGTTACACATACTAGAAGAGGTAGATTGCTCCAGTTTATTACCCAGTAATAAGGACTTCCTACTACATATGGCTTGTTAAATGATAAAAGGCATACAGTACCTTTCTTGTTTAGCTGCAGCACAGAAGGAGGTGGTGTAGCAACCTTCACTGCTAACCCATAGGCTCCCCGGAAAGAATGACTATCTCGAACAATGAATGACCCAGGTTCCTTGTCCTTGAGAACAGCAATGGCTGCAAGGGATTCCAGGAATGAGAGAGAAAAATAGTTGCAGAATAATGCACACACCCAAAAAAGTGCAGAAGTGCAAATCTATAATTAATAGGAGAGTAAAGGAAATAAGATCCTTTTCTGTTTCTATCTAAGCAAAAACACCTTGTGCACATCTCACAGATAATTATTTGAAGTACAGATCCTTACTGATTTTCAAACTGAGGAGGATGTGCAAGTCCCATCAGGATTCCTACAACCAGAGCATAAGCAAATTAATTCCTCCTTACATTCTGTCAACTTAGAAGCGTGACAGAGAGCACAGCTCCCACTAATTCACAGGCTGACTAGACAGCACTGTTTATCTTTTCCAATGAACCTCCAATGGGCAGAGAAGATCTGGTTTTGTCCACCACTATGTCTGTCTCTTGCTTAAGTAAGTAAAGCAAATGCATATATATTCTGTTCTGTTCTGAATAAAACAACTATTTTCACAATGACCTGCTGTGTTGAAAGGAGGAGGATGAGTATATAAAACCCTGCCATTCAGCTATACTCACATAACACTTCCAAATCTGCAGGGCCACAGTAATGACTTGTTACAGCAGAAGTCTATTAAGCACAGGAAAAAAGAACAAGTGCTCACCCTCCTCAGCAACAGTATCCTACACCACTTTTTAAAAGCAATTTTACTTGATAGGGTGAAAAAAGGCATACTAAAAGTTTGGGAAGAATTTCTAGGTTTAAACTTCCATTATTTATCCACATCCCTCCTCTGGACTTACATCAAGGTAGGAAATTTTTTTTGCATGTTTAAAGACTCAGTTCTCATTATAGGTGGGGAGCAGTCAAGGGGTAGGGAACTGGAATGAAAGGGCCAGTGAAACATCATCCAACAATGAATTAATGATTTGTTTTCTGTGATCATTATTCCCCTGGGAATATTTACCACTGCACTATAAGAGGCATCATGACCCTTTGAGAAACTATGAACCAGACAGACATTCATCATTTGCCAGTAGTGGAAGGCTACTTTGGTTTAGTGTGAACTTTTTTCCTGATGTGGAACTAAATCGGTCATTTTTCTGTTTCACAACCTCTATTTGAGTCACAGTTTAAAATTCTGCAATAACTCACTAAAAATTCAGTATAATTAGTATTACAATGTGGACACAAGGACCATCAAATCAATTGCATTTGAAAAACACCCAGCATGCTTTATTTACACACTGTTGCAGGAACAAGATACAAGTTCATATGTATATATTTTTCACATACTTAATAAAAGCTTTGTCCGTCTCATTCAATAATGCATCTACATATAGATGTACTATATCTGTATTGTGTATTATAAAGCTGTTGTTCCATGGGAGTGTTATTCGTGACCTTTAAGAAATATGTATGTCACTTGCAGCTGACAATGAAATTCAGGCTACAGAATGACTAATAGAAGAGTATGCTTTTATTATGGTTTCTTGTTAACTAATTATTCTCTGATATTTAGCATCTCTCAACCTGTTATCTGTGCAGGGAAAAACACGTGGCTGAGATGATGCCAGAGTAGTACACTCAAAAGGTTTCTGAGAACAGATAGTTGTTGCATCACACATATTTGTCCTTTCAAAATCCGGAGCATTACACTGAAGAAGCTACCAGAGGCAGATTTCAATTACTTTGTAGTTAGTTCAGTTAGGTTAATGATTTGTCTGATTAACTGAGCATTTTTTAAAGGGTTACTTGACTGCCTTCCACTCTTAAATACAGTCATTGGACAAAATAAATTGAGGTTGATTGTAGCCCTTATAGGTTGTGTATTTGTTCTTGTATTTCTTTTAGACATTAGGTATGCATAAAAAAATGTAAGGAGAATTCACCAACTAGCTTTTCTGTGAATGGATATGTCAGAATATACATCTCAGTTGCTATACCTTGTTCTCTTGAAATATCTGGCTTATACCAGAACTTGGATGTGTCCTGGACAAATTTTACAGTCACATGTTTATCCGTTGTTTTTTCTGTGAAATAAAAGGGAAAAAAGTCAAGAATGTTTTTTAAATACAATGTAATTTTAACTTTTCTTCCCAACTTCCAGTCACTTTGATTATAAAAAGCCCCTCATGATTAGGTCCTTTCCAACCCAGACAGTTCTATGTTTCTATGTTTAGAGAACTCTGAGCTGTTTTAGAATCAGTGAATACAATACCATACACCAAGATTCTGAAAGGATTCTTGAAGTTTCCTTTTGCAAAAACCCAGAAAATAAACAAAACTCCTACATTTATAAAGCAGTATTAAATACAAAGCTTCTTAATGGGGTCCAGTGAATACACATCTACATTTTTAAGTATTCTTGACACAAGTCTAGGAAAGGACAGAATGAAGCCAGCCCTCATTAAAAGAAGTTGGATTCCACACTACTTGATTGTGGTTTGGCAGTCCAAAAGGTAAGCTGCTGCTGGCTGACATCTAGGGAAGTGCAGAAAGAATTCTGCAGCCTTGCTTTCTGCATAATACAACCAAAGCCAGGGAACTGGTGCCACTTAATATAAACATTTCAGTCCTCCATGCCATTTTCATTCTGTTGCCTGTTTTTTTCCCACTCTCCACTTTTAAAATCCCCTAAATGCTTTTTATAAACTCAAATAAATCTAATATATTTTGCCTCTGTCTGATGCAGAACCTACCTGGCACTGAGGAAGTATTTAACATTTTTGAAAAATCTGGGAGGACATTTGGGAAAGGGATGCTGATTGTGCTTCCACTGTGGGGGCTCGAGAACCCACTTGAAGAAGGTGATGCAGAGACAAAGGAATGGTCTCCTTCAGAAGACCTCTTTTTCTCTGGAAGAGGTGGTTGAGCATGTAGGTTCCCTCCATGGTGCTGCTGAACCTCACTGTTCTGGCTACTGTGTCCAGAAGCCACTGTAATAAAGTTTTGTGTCAGAAAGCCACTGTCCTCAGCACTTGCCACCGAGGAGCTCATGGTTTTAGAAGAGGTGCTAGTACTAGCTATGAAAGTAGCTTGTTTCTCCTCTACGGGGGAGCTACTGCCCCTGTTGCCTCCACTGCAGTTCAGGTAGGCCTGGACACTACTGCTGACAGCAGGCTCTTGCTGTGGCTCCGCTGATGAATTGTTCAGGTTGCTTAGGGTGACGTCTTGCAGTCCTGGAGTTTGGAAATGAGACAAGAGAGAGACCTCTTCCACAGCATTTGGAAATTCAGAGGGCATAAGGTAACCTCCTGGCTGCCTGCCGTTTCCCATTGAAAGCTGGAGTGACAGGGAAGCTTTAGGACTGCTTTCAAGCCAAGGATGTTCTGTTGCAGAAGAGCTGTCAAAAAAAGCCAGAGCGCAGAAATAAAACGACAGCCAAATCATTCCCTTAACACATCACTGTACAACCCATACTGTAGTGACCACTGAAAGCAATAAATCACCTCACCATGGACAATACCCGAGGGTCCTCTTTGACAACATGCTGGACCTGCTCATGCAGCTGGATCAATGGATTCCTGCCCTATTCTGACTGCTCATTTCTTCAGTGCGTATCATTACTTTCTGTCTCATCTCAACCTCCACCTAGGCATGCTGATGTGACAGTTTCTGAGTTTGCACTGTAAACCAGGCCATCAAATTAATCACAGTTAAAAAATACTTCTCTCTGTTTGACAGGGTTATTTTTAATATGAATCAACTCAGTGAGGCTGTTCACAACACTGCTTCACATACAGTGGTCCTGGAAATCCATACATGATGAGCTGAAGTGCTACTTGGAAACAAGCAGTAAGAAGCAAGAATTTCTTAAGCCAAGGCTGCCATCAAAGACAGAAATTTATGGAAGGAAACTGACACTGCCACAGAAGAAGGAGAGAAGAGAAGAAGAAGAGGAAGAGGAAGGGTTAAGGTGGTAGTTGAGTACCATCACATAATAAATAATTAGCTATGGTAAGAACACAAGATCCAACTCTTCGACCAGGTCCTTTTTAATATAATTTATATTAAAAAAGGAATGGAGGTCAGTCCAGTTATTAATTAGTACAAATATTGATAGAATTAAATACTTCAACAGTAAACATTAGATTTTTCTACTGTGTAACAATGCCACCTGCTGAAGTGAAGAATAACAGATATCCTTCTAAACAAGACTAAGTAAGCTTCTGAATAAAGTTTAAATTGTCTCCTTACTTCTAGAAGTTAAATGCTCTTAAAATGTAGCTGAAAACATTATCAGAAATATCAAATGTACAGAGAACAAAACTCATTGTGAGAAGCAAAGGGAAAAGAGCTGACAAAAGATATATATATAACCTTATATAAATAAAGAAATGGAAAGGAAGCAAACAGAAGAAGATATCACCACAAGAAAACAAACAAACAACCCACAGCTGCTAGATTAAATGAAAAATGACAGAAAAAAAAAATAGAAAGAAGGGAATAAAATTTTCTAGATAGTTTGAAGTAGGAATGTAAACTTGATGACTGCATTGTCTGATAAGCTTTTAATTCATATTCACTTATAATGAGATGTTACATTGCTGTCTTTTCAGAAAATACTAACATGTTATCCAGTCTTATAATTCATATTCATAGTCACTAAACAAAACCATAATTTCACAGTCCAAGTACTGATTGAAAATTAAATCAATTAGATGGGACGATCAAAAATCATAAAATAGGTGCTAACATTCTTGAAGCCCTCAGTGAGAGGCTGACACACTAACCTATAGCATTTCAAATACTTACTGTGAAAAAGAAGCCAATTATCCAAGAACAAGAATAGGATAATTAGCCACAAAGGAATGTGCTGCAGAGTGACAAGAGAAGGAAACCTAATCAGCTGTAATGTAACACCTCATCTATTAAGTAAATATAGGGCCAGCTAATGAATACTCATTCATTGTCATGGTCTTCTGAGCCTTCTAAAAGAAACTTTCCACTTTTTGTTTGTGTGCTGTGCTTCCTGCTATTTCTCAACTTATGATGTAAGCTGCTCAGGACAAGGACTATTTTGTAGATTTATACTCTCAAGCTCTGGTGCAGAGCCCTACATATTTACAATACAAACATGAAATAACAAAATCTCTCAGCCTGATGAGCAGTTAAAAAGGAGTCAGCTATTCATTACCGACCTGAGATGCATGTACTGCAATGAAAAGTATGCACTCACTCTCATACACAACTTATTCCAAGGTGAAATTTCTAGAAATACTTTTCAGTAAAGCATTAGAGAAGATGGTTAAGCCCACAGGAAAATAGGAATCAGCTTGTGCCAGCATGTAAAAAAGTAACTGAGCTAAAAAGTCCTATTTATTTTTGTGTTCCTTTTTATCTTCAAAGCTAATTGTGTCCCTGATATATAAATAACAGCTGTGTATGTGGTAAATTCCAGCTGGTGGACATCATCATTAAATGTCACAATTCATTCGAAGTTCTTGGACAAAGGCTCTGCAATGAAGATGCAAGGATAACATCACGGAAAACTACAGTTATGAGAGCTTAACAATAAGGTACAAGAATCTTTTCCTACCTTTCTCCCACTGGGATAGGACTGTTACTTAAAACAGTGCATGAAGATGCAAAACAACGCTGAAGGGAGGGATCTGTCTGCATGTTGGCTCTCAGTAAAGCAGAGTTAGTGCCCACAGTGCTGTCAGGTATCACCATAGAGTGGTTAATGGAATCTGTGTAACTTCGAGATTCTGCAGCAAAGGAAACCAAGTAAAAGACAAGTTAGAAAAGAACTCACAGTGTTATGGACCTTGTACTGAAAGAAATGTAAAATAATCTGATTTTTCTCTTCATAGGACTATAAAGTAGAGTTTTCATTTATTTTAGCAGGAACATTTTATTTCACAACATTATGCTGATTGCTGAAAACATGCAGAAGGACAAATGGCAGAGAGAATGATGACTACAGAAATACACCACTCAAACTGTTTGAGCAGTTTGGGGAGTTTGGGAGTTTTGTATGTTTGTTTTGATAGGGATAATTGTTTATAAACCTGAGTTTTAATAGCAAGTAATATGGCTGGTTTTTTTGGTTGTTAGTTCTATAATAACCATAGGCATGAGCAGACAGCCTAGAATATGGAATAGATAGCCCTGGGCTTTTGAATGTGTTGATAGTTCCCTAATTGTAAATAACACCAAACCAGACAATGAAAGCTGTAAAAGGTTTTGCTCCCATACTTAACTTTCTTGTGTGACTACCTGTTTGCCTTTACCACATACCCCCACTCAAGGGATCCCCATCACAGCTCTCCCCATGGATATAGGTAAAATTTGGGATTGGTTCTGGAATCAAAACAAGTCTATCATATGGACAAAATTTGAATGAAAGTGGCCATTTAAATTGCACCTCCACTTGGAGCCTAAATTGTTCCTACATCCCCCTTTGGACAATAGGACTTTGGGATGTAAACAACCCTGAACATCCCAACAGCCATGTTCCAGACACCCTTGGGCAGATATATGGTATGGGGACAAGCTGTACTGCAGTAAGTGCTTAGTCCCGAAATATGTGGAACCAGTAAATGCTCAGTGCTTTGAGTTTTCTTCAACACCCAGTAATTCATGTAGATGGGTTAATGTAACACCAAGGCCATCTGCTAATTGTTTATGGTCTCAAGACCATGAGGAGAGAATGTCTGACAGGAAAGATTACTATTCATGGTGGTCTCAATGAAGGATTTCAACACAACCCAATGTAAAAAACAGCCTGTGGAACTGTACAAATGTTATAAATTTTACCACTGCTGAGGATATGGAAAAGAGTTGGGTGTGGCTAATCCCGTTATTAGAGCATTTAATCAGCATTGCCTGCTTGCACCAAAACTACACAAAGCCATATCCTCCAGCAACGTGATGTCATAGCAGTATAAGTATAAAAACTTAAAATATCCTAAGAAACCCTCCTGTCTCATCCCTTTAGCCATGGGAAATTGTGATGACTCACCATCAGTGTATGACTCACTAACTGTGATGATTCACCATCACCATGGTATATGCTCCATGTCAGTTAACTTGGATATGCTCAGACAGGACTATTACAAATCTGTTAAACCATATGCATCCCGGTTTGTGATGTACTTTGGGAATACCATCATTATGCCCTTCTTATCACTCTGAGAAATTTAATTCCTGAGGGTTGTGGCATTCCTGCATCAAATGAAGTATGGTCATTACCAACTGGACCATATCGCAGAAATCGGTGGCATGGGCCAAAGGATTCTTTGGATTAGGAACAGGTCACCTTAGAATTATAATTATGCTGTCTAACTATACAAGTGGAAGCTTTGGCCACGCTTACTAAATGACAATTTTGAATTGCTCAATACACAAGTACAAAACGTCTTGAAAGTTGCATGCCAAAACCAACCTGTGTTAGATATTATTTAAGGAACAAGGAATATGTGGATACTTGAAGACACACCAGGAACAAGAAAAATACTGTGTTACAATTCCTAATGTGGGAAAACCTCCAGAAGATGAAGATAGCTGAAGATCCACATGAGCTGCAGGACCAAATAAAGGACACTTGGTTGGGTAGTATTTTTAGTGAGATGGGATGGATATTGTCTGGATGGATTACCAATGCATTGCAAACATTGACTTATTATTTGTATTATTTTAGTATGTATTGCTGTTAGTTATAAGAATTATTGTAAGATTTATTTCCAAGGTAAGGAGGGTTCACCTCAAAACTGGTAAGTACATGCAAATGAAACTTATACCAACACCATCAGACAATAAGGACATGTAAGAGACATGTAATTGTGACTAAGGTCACAGGGTGGAATGTATGGATCATATAGCTCATAGTTCACAAACAAGTTTCAATAATGTCTAGTGCAAGTAGGTGACTCACGGGTGGTTGTTGAAGCAACTCGGCCCTCCATTGCCTATCTATGGAGGGATGACCCACAAGGAGCTGTGTAGATAGCTCAGCCTGGCACTGTCCATAACCCATAGACCAAACAGGGCAGTGCTGCACCATGCAAAGAACCAAAACCTGAGCTAGGCCTTGAAATCCCTCCACAAATACTATGTCCTGACTCTCAACCTAAACCACTATTCAGTTGCCTGAGAAAGTAAGATAAAGAGAACATGGAAGACTTCAGAGTCAGTTTCAGCCAACACCCTTTTGTATCCCAATGGTATAATCCAGTCAGGCATTGCCTTGCCACAGTCATATAAATCTGGGGATAAAAACCCTATGGTTCAGGTTAGGCATTGGGAGTCACCTCTCCAAAAACATCTCGCCTCTGTGGAGATGCTTCTCCCTTGGTGAGGAGATTGTCCAGGGTCACTTTTCTGGTATTGAGAGCCCTCACCTGTAGGCGTAAATCAGTATTAGCATGTTGTAAGTTTGCAACTGTTGGCAATTAACTAACACACATATAATAGGTTGTTATAGTGTATTCTCACTTTTAAGTTGTAATAATGCATTCTTCCATTGTATTTGTAGAAACCAGAATTAGTGGCATATTAGATCTGTAAGTAAAGTTCAAATAAAGCATTTGCTTGAGCCTTGCAGTTAAACCAGTGAGTGAAATTAAAATAAACCATTTGCTTGAACCTTGCAGTCTAGTCTCTTTTTGCCACATTGTCCACTGATGAATGGGGCAAGGGACCTGGCAGAAAATGGCATGAAAATGCTGAGGTAGTTAAAATCTTCTTCACCTCAGTCTTTACCAGTAAGACAAGCCTTTGGGAATCTCAAGCCCCTGAGATCTTAGGAAAAATCTAGACCAAGGAAGACTTACTGTTGGTGGAGGAGGACCAAGCAAAGAAGCACTTAAATGAACTGGACATACGTAAATCCATTGGAACCTGACAGGTTGAACACAAAAATGCTGAGGGAGCTGGGTGATACCACTGCAAGGCCACTCAGTAATTTTTAAAAGGTCACAATGATTGGAGAGATTCCTGAAGACTCCTATTTCAAGAAGGACATGAAAGATGATGCAGGGAGCTCCAAACTTGACTAGCCTAACCTGGAAAGGTAATGGAGCAGCTAACCCTGGAAACAATTTCCAAACACATGAAAGAAGATGTTTGAGAGTTGTCAGTATTGATTTACAAAGGAGAAATCATGCTTATCCATCTTGATAGCCTTCTTCAGTGAACTGACTAGTTAAGTGGCTAAGAGAAGTGGATTTTGCTTATCTTGACTTTAGTAAAACTTCTATCACAGTCTCCCATAACATTCTCAGAACCAAGCTGACAAAGCATGGATTAGGTAAGTGGACAGTGCAGTGGACTCAAAACTGGCTGAATGGCTGGGCCCAGAGGCTTGTGATCAGGTTCACCAAGTCCTCTAGGAGGCAAGTCACTAGTATTATACCCCAGGTGCTGATACTGGAGCCAACACTGTTCAACACCTTAATTAACAAACTGGATGATAGGATAAAAGTTTCATCAGAAAGTCTGCAAACAAAAAACTGTGAGAAGTGGCTGATAAATCAGATGGTTATACTGCCATTTAGAAGTGGATGAAATAGTCCCAAGAGGAATCTGAAGTTCAACAAGGAAATGCTAACTCCTGCACCTGGGAAGGAATAATCCCAGGCACCAGTATGTGCTGGAACTGAAAGACAGCTCCGCAGAAAAGGACCTTGGGCTTCTGGTGGACAGAAAACTGACCATGAGCCTGTAATGCAATCTCATGGCAAAGGTGGTCAACAGTATTCTGAGCTGCATCAGAAAGAGTGCGTCAGCAGGTAAAGGATGGTGATCCTTCCTCTCTGCTTAGTACTAGTGAGGTCTGTGCTCATTTATGGGCTCCCCAGTACAAGAGAGACATGGACTTACTTGAGCAAGTCCAGCATAAGGCCAATATCACTGTGACTGGACCATCTTTCACAGGTATGGGGGATGAGAGAGCTGGTACTGTTCAGCCTGGAGAAGAGAAAGCTCAGGTGTATATTATCACTGTATAAAACCTTAATGGGAGGGAATTAACATGAGGAGGTTAGTCTTCACTCACTCTTCTGCTCACATGAGGAGAAAAGGACAGAACTGGGGCTGAAACACAATGGAGCAGCACAGAACAGCACAAGGTTTAGTTACCAATGCAGCTAAACATTTCAGGTGTGATTTTGTTCACACCACACAGACAAAAAAGTAAAGCAATTGTAAACATTTCTAATAGCTTGCAAATAGCATCAGAATAATTGTTTTCTAAATTGATTCAAGTCTGAACTATGCTCAGATTAATCATACTGGACATAAATACTAAATTAAACAAATGCAGTTGGATGAGGAATAATGTGGATGCTTTATACAGGAACAGTTTAATCCCCCTTTCTACAGGTACATTTTAATAACTAGTCAAGCGCTAATGAGGATTACATTTAATTATTCTGGTATAATCTAAAGCAATCCAATACCTACTCACATAAATCCAGGTTCAGTGGCACTATTTTCTACCACAAAAAAGGCAATGCACTAAAATACTGCAAATGCCTGCACAACTGAAGAGCTTCACACACTTGAATAGTTCCATTGATCTCAACACTTGCAAGCCTGGAACCTGATAAGATGATCACAGATGATACCGTCTCTTAATTACTGTCTCTTAAATAGATAAACTTCAAAAGACTGGGAGAGAAAAAAAAGAGAGAGAGAGAAAAAAAAAGAAGAAAGTCACAGAAAAATTCAATTCCAGTCTTACAAAGAATTTAAATCAAACTAATGCATCTTTTCCATATGCCATTCTTTCTAAAAAGAGGAAGTTTCTCACTATTTCTGTTAGCATCACTGACATAAGTGTAAATTAATCTTATTTTCGCTTCAATTCATGGCCAAGCCTGGCTCTGCTATTATTTGAATGAGGAGGGTGCAAGGTACTTGAAAGAAATGCTCAAGATAAGAAAATCTGCAAATCAGTGCCCTGACAGAACACCATTTGAATTCCTCACATAGCACACATACTGTACAAATATTTAATCGGATGAAGGAAACATTAGAAAACTACAGCACTGTCTTTTAGCTGTACCCTTTACTTTATTTACATCCATGCCAGCCATAAAAGTGAACTTTAAGTAAAAAGAGCAGAAATGTCTGTGGAAGAGCTAGAGAAATCTGAATCTGTATCTACAGAATACATCAAATTTATTACAGTCATTCTCATACCAATGCACACACAGTCAGAAAAAGCTGGCTGTATAAACTCATGGTTGATCTTGGAGGTCTTTTCCAATCTTAATGATTCTGCCATTTTCTGATTCTGTGATTTAGGTCATATTCCCACTGAAATCAGTGGTGCTTGTTTATGCAAGTATTACAAAGATTGACTGATTTCCAAAGTATTATAAAGACTGATGTTAAGCCTTGAGCGATGATTTCAATATATAATAAAATAGTATTACTTTGTCTTAACTATTATCTGAGAAAAAGCTGATTAGTTTAAGGTGGATTGGTCAAAAAGAATATTGTACATCTGAAGGCTGCTAGATCCTCTCCAAAACCACAACATTCACTAGGCTAAAAGCAGATGAATGTACCAAAAGTAGCATTTGTCAGACAAAATACCCTAAGTTCAACAGACATCTTACCTCTGCACATGAACCTTCAGATGCTTCACGATTATACTGCAGGTTGAAATGACTCTGCTACTGTATGGGAGAAGTTAATGCATTCCCTGCAGGCACAGGAATCGTGTTTACAAGCTTAACTCCATCTGCTTGTTTTCATGCCTCTACGTCTGTTCCCCTGATACCGGACTATACAGGAGAGTCATTGGACTCCAGTTACTAAGAACCTGGGAGCAGGAAGGGGAGCGGCACTCCTCCTGAAATAACTTAAAATATTCTCCCACTCTAACACAATCTCAGCTATGTGCATAAGAGTTAATTGAAAGCATTTACTCAGCGAAGTCCTCTCCTTCCACCAACAAACAGTACTTGCTTGAAGAAACAGACCAAGACTTGATTCTTCTATTGCTATTACCTTTAGAATACTGAGCATCGCATGGGGGAAGGACTGCTGTTAACATTCACTGATGCAGTATTGCTTTTCACACCAAATTTTCACAGGTGTATAATACTAAGAGTGAAAAGCCATGGGAAGACAGGCATGCAATCTGTAGAAAGAACACAGACTTTGTACAATTCTTCCCTGGCTAGAAACAAGCGTATCTGACAGGCACTTCCCATGAAAGCAGCGTTGTTTATATTTAAACTAAAACCAAGCTTGCTGCATATTTCAGCTATGTCCTCTCTATTGTCTGCTGCACAGTACACACTCATTGGTCAGCTGTTAACATGTTAGCTCCCAGAATCATTAACTCAGTGCAATCTCATAGGCTTTACAGGATTTCTGTATATACATGGTACGAACCCCCTGGCATATTTGCTGCAAAGCATCACTGCTTCTTGTTGCAGGGCCCTACTAAATCTACACCACTACATCTGTGAGAACAATGACTATGTTAAAATGCAGCTCCCTAATTAAAGAAGTGACATGACAAAACCAGGATCATTCATGTTAATTTCTCTTCATGCACCCATGTCAGACCTCTAGATCTACATTTACTATCACTGATCACCAACTTTACAAGCGAAACCCAAGAGAGAAACTGGACTCTGCATCATGCACTAATAAAAAATTACATTTGGGAAGAAAAAGGATACTACTGTGTCTACATGAAAGGCAGAAAAATATCCAGCTAACTCTTCTACTCTTTCACTTGGCAGCAAAAGGCAAATACTTGTAGAAGTTGCAAGATTCTTTCAGCTGTAAGCAGAAACTAGTGGATGTGCC
>JANIJG010018267.1:46698-70887 GCA_024611175.1 Megaceryle torquata | reverse complement strand
TTAAATATGGGAGAAGTATTTCACTTCATCTATGCAAATATTAGATACATGTCCAGAAAAAACTTAGTCTCAGTCTCTTCTTGTCTATTATATTTTATTATCAAGATTATTTTAACTCCTTATTAATAATAAATACTAACATGATGATGTGTAAGCATAGCTCCCTGCTCTGGAATAACATAGCTCTGCGACTTGGAAGCATCCTTTCTAGTGGTTGCAGCTGGAATTGAAAGGATCTGTGTTTTCTGTTATCTTGGTAATAATATCTCTGTGACTTGGACCAACCCTCTTTACTTCTCTGAATTTCAATTTTTTCCATATAGAAAATGGAGAGCTAATAAATAAAGGTGCTTGAAACGAACCTGTAAGAATCAGATATGAATTGTTACTAATTGCCTAAGAAGTATTTTTCACATGAGGTTCGTCTGGCTGTTGTGCGTCTGTTCTAGCTTCCATAAATTTGTGGGAAGAAAGAACACCGGCAGCTGGCTCCATACTCAAACACCAATCCACCTTACACTATGGAGGAATTAGGTTTTGACTGGTGAGAATTACAGGCATAGATGCAGTTTGTTCACTGCATGATACACAGCTAAAGTAAATGAACAACTTAGTAAATGTGCGAATCCTGCATTGCCTTCAGATTCTGACACAGCCAGTGGGCAGAGTCCCAGCTAGCACATATTTCCAGAATCCATCCCTGAGGAGGGTAAGGACATGAATGATTGGGTAGCATTCAGATCGGAGCAGAAGATATAATGTTCTCACTGAATGCCCACGACACAGAAGAGTTTTTAACTACCAGGTCTGCCAACATCCGTCTCTGTTAGCTGGGGGATTCAAAAAGACGCAGGGGCTGTGAGTCTGACCAAGAAATAGTGAATATGCTGCCAAGCCTTCATTTTCCCAGAACATCAGCCTTCACCTGCTTAATGAGGTAGCCATAATCCATGCCTCAAACCCTTTGTCATACAGGAAGGGTCAAAGTCATACAAATAGAGATCTCATTGCCATCAGAATAGTGGAAATAGGGAAACTCGTTTCCTCTGGGGTAAAAATTTCACACAATTTGCACTATAAAAGCTGAACATGATGAAAGCACACTCTTTGAAATGATCATTCAGGTAGCTAGTTACTAGACCATGATAACTTCTGGTGTCTTTTGTGGATAAGAAGAGCAAAGTATGCTGTTCAATTACATTTGTTAAAGATCACAGGTCCATCAATTCCTCATCATAGTCAATAATACAAATGGCAGCTGATCAATCAAAAATACTCAGAATAATCATAAAACTTTAAGTTAAACTTCAGTATAGTCTGTGCACTATGTCCAGGCTTAACACCAAACTATCTGGGGTCAAAACCACTCCAATAATTGATAGATCTGTTCTCTTATTCTCTTGCTATTCCACTTTCTTCAATAGCCAAAGAAGATGTGAGTGACAACAAGAAAGTGCTATCATTAGTCATGATTTCTTCATCACGTAGCTAGCTAATCACTTTGATCTTTCAAAGCAGTCTGACTGGCCTAAGTGTTTACCTCTTAGCCTTTTCTAGTCAAAATGTTATATTTAGAAACTCCAAGAAACTCAGGAATTATCGTTAGGTTGAAGTCCCATCTCAGAAAGGTCACATTTGTTCCCAAGAGGCATAGCTGTCCTATCATAGCTGGAGACAGGAGATTTCTACTTGTAAAATGGGCTGCAGATTCACTGCAGCACAAAGCAACACCCTCTCGACAAGTCAAACAAACTAGATTAATGAGACTGTTAAGCACACACAATAATTTACTTCACAGGGGATTAGCAAATGCTTTGATAGATGTGAAGAACCCAACCCCTCACTCCTTTCGTACTCCCAGTACTCATTTTCAAATTTTATTATGCCACAGCGAGAGACAGTGAGCACAGTGGCACTGAAACTTAGCAGGCTTTTGCCTCCCTCTGTTAAAAGCAGCTACTTTTCTATTACTGGCCCAGTAATATATGATTATATAAATAAATATTGGTTAAATGTTTTTCTCTACTATTCAAACAAACAAACAAACAAAAACAAACAAACAACCCCCCCCAAAAAAACAACCAAACAAACAAATAAACCAAACCAAAACAAACAAAAAAACACACAAAAAAAGGGGGGGGGGGGAAACAACAGGTCCTGGGGATTTTATTTTAAATGCAGATCTCTTCTTTATTTGGATACTTTTACAAAGATAATTACTTACAAGGACAGATCACAAAGAAACTAGTTTATAAAAAAATGTACTGTATAAAGATGCAAGTAAACATGAAACCTTTTTGTTTTGTTTTGTTTAATTTGGATTTTTCTAAGATAGATGTTTACAACTGATGTGGTTGCAGGCACTGTCACACTGTGGTATCTAATGCACATTTCTCTTTCAGTTGTAGCAAGTCTAATCATCCTACATTTGTCTGGGGCAACCAAAAAAGGAACAGGTATGTCAACTTCAGACATTTTTTTCAGATATACTGGACTCCAAAGTATGGATTTGAGTTGAAAGTTTAGTTATTGTAATTTTTCATAGTTCACCTACTTCCAGTGTCTTTCCTTTGTTCATTTGTTTTGAGCATTATGGTGCCTGTACACACACAAAAATCCAGTGGAATTGTTTTTTAAGAAGGTAGTGACCTGATCCACTTATAGATCTAACTAAAGACTCAGCCTGACTCTAACTAAAGACTGTAAAGTGTACCCATTTCAAATTGGGAAGTCCAGTTTGGGCATGTAATATTATTTTGCTTGTTGAAGTAGAATTCAAAATCTGAAACTTAGTATTATGGGTGCATTTGTGTGGTGACAGAAAGAAGCTCTTAAAAGCCCTGGATGCTGAGTGTGGAGTGCCAAGCAGGGAGAGTTGCTAAGCTCAGTGTGTGTCTAAACTTGTGTCTGAATACTCAGTCCCTGCAGGCCTGAACTCATTTCAGGAAATTAGGATCCATGTCATATTCCACTTGGATAGAGACCAGGAAGAAAGATAAATGCTTGCAGAGCATAAGGCAGATCTCAGGTGGTTAAAATCATCATTGGAAGGTACCTGTTTCCTTCCATCTTAAGAGGGAGCCTCAAACAACTTGGCTCTACACATAGAATCAGAGAATCAGAGAATGGCAGAGGTTGGAAGGGACCTCTGAGGATCACTGAGTCCAACTCCCCTGCCAGAGTATGATCTGGGCAGGTCCCACAGGAACATATCCAGGTGGGTTTTGAAAGCCTCTAGAGAAGGAGACTTTACAACCTCTCTGGGCATCCTGTTCCAGTGCTCCAAGGCTTAAGTTAGACAGGGCACTCCTTGGATATAGATGCCTCATTTGAGCAAAACCCAGGAGTCCTCACTGGATGCATGTGTGAGGTCTAGAAACTATTAGCTTTCCTTTTAATATGAGTCTAGGTATTTTTCCTTCTGAAGAATACTTCTTATTTTAGCCTCCTTGTTAAAATATGATGCCCAGGAAGTGATCCTTCATCTTCTTCAGCTGCATGGACTCAAACCTTTGCCTCCAGGCTCTCTGCCAATGTGTAGAAAGGAGTGCAAGACTTTCAGGGCTAGGAAGAAAGCAAAGAAGAAGGTCTGATTCTTCTCTCTGATAATTCCTGGGAGGAGGAAAGATCTGGGCTGTGATTCCTGGTGTCAGAGCTATTTATTAATTTTACAGTAAACAGTGAGATAAAAATAATCTATAAACCAGAATCCAGGAATTCCCACATCTATCTCTGTCCGGTGAATACAGAATCAAGCTGCTGAGAATTTAAAACAATTTGTATATTCTATCATAATCATGTGGGTTGTTTTCTTGATTTTGCAACACTGATGTATTCCTGTTGGCATGTAGCTTGCTGACAGAGCACACGCTTCAGCCTTTTGAGATATATGAGTGGGAAACTCATCTGTCCCATTTCTTGAGCATGTGCTTTCCCTACAAGGTTATTATTTAAAAAGCACTATCAATATAACTTGCCATAGACACCCAAGCCTTTTCTTTGCTTTGCAAAAATGTTTTGAGTCAAGATTATATGTTTGTAACCCTAAAGAGTACCCTTATTTTCCCCTGGGTCATTGATCATATTTTTAGTGTCATCAGAAAGAATCTGAGACCACTGTCAGAAGGGATTGTTTTATTCTCCGAGTTCTAAATGTTGCAGGGACATAATTATTTGTGAGCTAATTATACAATGCTTAATGTGATTGTTTCACAGAAAAGCAAACTACTTCCGAAGGACAGAAACCAGTGCAGTGTGGAACTTGGACAAAATATGCAGAAGGAGGCATCTTCACTTCTCCCAATTACCCCAACAAGTATCCTCCTGACAGAGAGTGCATCTACATTATAGAAGGTGACCAGCCACAGAATCTTTATATTCTATCATCAACTGTATATATTAAAAAAAAAAACCACATTATAAGTAAAGAGTTGGTAAAGCCTATATAATCATGACATATCTTTTTAAGACACAAGATTGAGAGAAACTATCTCTGCACTGTTGGTTTTTTTGTGTGTCTGTGTTTCCTTTTTTTTTGGTTTGTTTGTTGATTTTGTTGTCATAATTAATTTTTGGTTTGGTTTGGTTTGGTTTTTTTGTAAAAACTTTTAAAATAATTGTAGAACATACCGAGAAATACTGGAAAATACTTGATTTTTTTCCTGACATCACTCATATATTAGTTCAGGTGGTAAGTATGCACGAGTCACTTAGTAATAAACATTGTACAATTTATTTCAGGATATTCAGAGAATGAATAGAACTTTTAAAGTGCTGTAACATGACATAAGAAATAATATTTTAAAGTAAGTTTAAAAAGTGAACATAGGAAACAAAAATACCTTTGATTTTCATATAGATATTTTAAATTTACCATAACTGAGTCAGAGATGATAAGCACAGCTAGGCAAAGTACAATATATCCATATAGTGAGTGTAAAAGTTATCTCCCATCAAGTTGTACATAAGAAATGAAAAGAAAAAAAAACCCAAACCAAACCAAAAGCAAACATTAACCCCCAAAAACTGCAAGGCACAGTTTTTAAAGAATAGACAGTTGAAGACATGGAGGTGATGTAAAAGAGGCTAGAGGTGTATTACAAGCAAGTTATTTTCATCAGTGTTAGCACAATGGATGTTGAAGGGATTGTTGTAAAAATGAATCAGTGGAAAGTAATAGATATTAGATACTGTCAGAGTATCTGCTTAGTAG
Source organism: Megaceryle torquata (assembly GCA_024611175.1). NCBI lineage: Eukaryota > Metazoa > Chordata > Aves > Coraciiformes > Cerylidae > Megaceryle > Megaceryle torquata. The sequence goes on along the minus strand of JANIJG010018267.1, from coordinate 65,675 downwards.
CAGAAAAGATGAATCAGGTACAGCATGGTAAGTCACTGGATGCAAGAAGATTCATTCATGAGTTGCGAATACATGCAAAATACAACACTGATGCTTGTTCTATCCATGCTTGGTTGGACAGAATTATTAGCTACAAATTATAGAGCCAGGAATTATAGAAATATTTATTTTACTAAAGAAGCAGGTAGTAGCAAGAGAGATTTCTAAAGGTGTATAGCTGATTCAAATTGAATTACCCACTTTAGATCCCTCCCCAGAAGGCCCTTCTAGAAACAAGTTTAGAAGAAATATATTTCACAAAAACCTTCCAGGGAAATGATGGGTAGTTAATGTTATATGGATTGTTTAGGAAAACAAACAAACAATAATAATAATAATAATAATAATTAAAAAAACCCAACAAAAACAAGCAAGCAAACAAAAACTAACAAAAACCCCAAATAAACAAAAAACCCAACAAAAGTAAAACCCTACATCAACATGACTGAGATCCCTAAATTCCACTTCAGTGCTAGGTAACCTGACTGAAGTCTGAAGTAAAAAGGTGATTATAAATCACAGAGTCAAAGAAACCCTTTAAAGAAAATTTATGCTTGTCCATTCTTCTAACTTGAGTCCAAAAATCAAGCAGATGTATGGTAAATGTTTAAGTTCTTTCATAGTTTAGTAACAGATCTACTATTAAAATAGAACTTAAAAAAAAAAGATAAATGTATAGATTCAATATGTACTACTTAGTACTACATTTTTTATTACTGTTATGTTGCTAGGTCCAGGTCTTTTTACATATATTGACCAAATTATATTTCTAACATTCCTGTGAGGCTAGGAAGAACTAATCCTATTTTGTCTTCAAGGATCTGAAACACAGAGACACGTTTTATCATTAAAGAGTGTGAAAAAAAAATATTTAATTTTTGTAAATTCTAGTCCAGTATCTCAGGCCATAAGGTGTTCCTCCTCTTAGTAAGAAGGTACCTGAAAGCCCTTTATTGTAAAGCCCTTTGTCTTTTTTATAGCAATTAAGTAGTTATAAAAACATAGCTAATAAGCTGAAAGATGGTAAAATACGCTGTTGAAATAACCTGATTTAGAATAGCTCAAATTAGAAATCTCTAAGAATAATTTAGGAAGGAGAGATTTATTCAACTAATTTCTACAATAAAGATGAAATTTCATGTTGACAAGTTTGGAGCAATGTATAGTAGAAAGAGTAATCCAAACTCAGTATACATCTTGTTACATTTTAAGGGAAGAATGAATCTGGAAAAAAACAGTTGCATATAATTTCTTATGAAACTGGTATTTTCTGCTTCCTATCCATCCATAATCAAGTGTTTGGCTTGCAGATGGGTATTTTAAAATCCAGGATGCCAGCAGCTCTATCAGTATATAATTTGATAAGAGCCATGCATATTGTGCAATATTGTCAGCTCTGACCTCCCCATATCTATTTCTACTTTCTAAAAAGATCAGGAACACTGATCTCTGAAAAAATTCAAAAAAAGAAAGAGATGTTGTAAGATGTCAGAGCAATGATATTTTTAAAGGTGTCAGTTTCCAAAAAGGGCAAAATGACAAACACTGAAGGACAAAAAAAATTATTTCGTAATTACAGTTAATCATTTGTCCATATTTACTCTTATTACAACATATTAAAATGGCAGAAAATTATGAAAAAGGCTAGAAAGTGAAAGTGTTTCCCCATATCTTTCATATTGTGTGAAATTTATTGGCATAATATATTGTAGGTGAAGACTGAAGGAAAAAAAAAAGGATTAATTATTGCACTTTGAGGTCAGATAATAATTATGGAGTGGGTAATCATTGCCAATCCAGGACATAAATATCCATTCAGTTTTAGAGTTAGACAAAAACATCTCCATTATTGAGATCCCAGTACGTTTCAAATAGCTTCTGTCTGCTGCTGATTACCAAGTACCAAACTAGGGGGAGTATCGATACGATCAATAAAGCATTCCCACATTGCTATCAACTGTTTGCACATCTGAAGAGTTTGGCGTACTAGGACTCTATGTACCATGCTGACAGCTGTATGATGTGAGCTTAAACACATATATGAATCAACAGATTGCTTTCTTCCTGCTTGCTTTCATTCTTTCATTTTTTGCTATCAAGCACAATCTAGGGCAAATTCTGATGGTTTCCCTCAAAGACAATTCTTACTGACTTTAGTGGACCCAAATGAGGACTCCAGCATGTGGTGTGCAGCAATAAAATTGAATTTCATCTCATGATACAATCCCCCCCCCCTCACTGTAGCTCCTCTTAAATGCATGCGAGCTTTTTATCATTTCAAAATTACTTTGGTGAAGTAAAGGAGCTGGCAAAAATTGCCATGATCATAGACTGTGAGTTTCTAAAAGAGAAGAGCTTTTCTGACTGCAGAGGCTTCTATCCTAGTAGTCAAAGGCGTAAGCAGATCAAGCAGCTAGAAGTTTCTTTTTTTCTTTTTTCTTTCTTTTTTTTTTTTTTTCCTTTCTTCTATTTTAGTAGTAATGATAATTAGCTGTTGGAGCAACTAGGATTTTTGAAGTCCAGATTGGATGTCTTTATAAAAGAAATCCTTTAGGTCATTCAGAAGTCATGGACTCTGTACAAAAACTGTGATGCTGTAGAGGAGCGTCTGCTGAATCCCATCTGCCTTTCAAACTGAATTGAGAATTTGTTCTCTTTTTTTTTTTTCTTTCAGTCTTATTGGGCATATAGAAAAAATAGGAAATAGCTGAGTGTACATATTAAAGTCCCTGTTGGACCCAATTTCACCCTTGTTTTGCATATTCATGACTCTAACCTGGCAAAATTCACAGCTGCCCAGAACAACTGCAGCAGTGGCAGCATTAGCCTTTGCCAGACTGCAAAAAAATTGGCGTGTGTCCTCCAAGGGGAAATTTGCAGAGGAGATTTTGTAGGAGCAAAGGCTTTTGTTCATGTTAAAAATGATTGGTCAATGGGATAGTCACACTTCACACAATAGATCTTAAGAATTGGGTTGGAAATTCTGTAAGTGAAATACTTCAAAGATTTTATCCCTTCTTCACTTTTTAATAATTAAATGCTTATTTATAAATGTAGGTATGGACTAGAATTGCTTTACAGAGATATAAAAGAAGTCTATGTTATATATTTGTGGAGATTTTGAGTTAGCTCACTTGAAGGTCTTCCATGTTTTCAGTAAAGACCACTAAACTCTTTAATCCTAGATATTTCATAGGTGTTAGAAAATTGTCATGTTATCACTGTACAAAAATTCTCTGTTCCAAGTCCTTTTGTATTTCATATTGATTTTTGTGTTCAAAAAGTTTCCATCAAAACAAGGAAAGAGTTCTTTTTTAAAAGGAGGATATAGATAGCTTTCTTATCAATAATAGCTGGACAATCAGAAAGACCAAGGATTACTGGAAACTATTAGTACTGTAGGGGCTCAGAAAGACGGGGGTAGGTGTAGAGTTCAGTGTCCCATTTCCATGCTGTCTGTCAGTCTGATAAATTGAAACAGATTTTTTGCTTAACTTCAGCTGTCAGTTAGACAGATCTAGAGGCTAATCAGAATAAAAAACTTTATTGCATGGTTTTGATGCAACTGTTCTACTGCAAGTTGGAACCCAATGTCTTTTTTTTTTTTTTAATTGAATGTAAAATCTCAAGACAGCACTTGTGTAAGATAATTAGATGAAAAATATGACAAGACATGCAAGCATTAAGTAATCTTTCCATTGTATTAAAAGTTTTTGAAGTAAGATAATTGGAAGCTAAATATGGAAGATTTTTAAGATTTGAAGTAAAATCATTTTATGACACAGCTTCAGTATATTTCATTTAGACTTGACAACAACTTTTCCTGACATTGTAGCTGCAGAAAAAGTTCTAAAGACGTGAATGGGCTTTACCTGTTATTAAAGATACCAGAAACAACTACTCAATCCCTCCTTTTCCCATTAGATGGCCAGATTCTAATCCAGTCCGGAAGAATTGCGTGTTCTGGGCTTTTTGTTTGCTTGGTTTGGTTTGTTTTTCTGTAGCTACACATACATTATCAGTCATTATTCTGGACTTGTTCTTACTGTATTTCTGTAAGCTTTACTGTTACCACTTTTGCACACACTTTTTTTTTTTTCAAAAGCTGTGGCATGTATATTTATACAATACCTGCTTGGTTTAGCTTGCATTTGGGAAAAAAAAACAAAAACAAAAACAAAACAAACACTTTTGCTAAAGCCAGAGTAAAAGTCTGAAACAGTACCTTTTTTTGCCAAAAGGAAGTTAAAGTTAAGAGTTTGAATTGTGTGTTTGCATCCCTTATGGTCATTTCCATGAAGATTTGAATAATTTTGTTCCTTAGGTAAATCATTGCAAACAAAACACAACCTTTAATTCTAAATGTCTGCAAGATGAAGCACACAGGTGCATTTAAAAGCAGATGATGAAAAACTGCATGGATGCACATATAGCACCCCCTACTCCCTTTGCCCAATCTTTTGTGATCACCACAGTCCTCACAGTTACAGAAACACAAAGTGATGCATTCCTTGGGAAAGGTAGAAGAAAGGACCTTGTCCTGTTTGGACTGGCTTGCAGAGCAGGCAGTGCTTTTCCTAATACCTAAACCAAGTCAGGAGATATTCATTGGCTTTAAGGCTGATAGGCACAATCACACATGTAGAGGTAACTCCTTTCACCTTCCTAGTCAAAAGTGCAGATACAAACTGCTTGCTGTGAATGGTCCTTGACTGATGTGAAGCACCATATCATGCTTAGGAACAGGTTTTGGCAGTTCTGACTGGCATGGCCAAAACGATACCAGAAGGCAATTTTAACGTTTAAAGAGTGTGAATGGTCAGTGATCCAGCCCCTAAACTCATTCCTCAGCCTTGTTTTATTTAACAGTGGAGAAACCGTGCTAATGAATAGTGAATGCTCCATTCTTAAAGTGGAGCAACCTCTACACCTGGGAGCTTTGAGGGAAAGCAGAAACTCTGGAGCACTCCTTGAGTTGGTGCTATTCTCTCTGATCCTCTAGCAAGAATTGAACTTCACTGGGAAAAATCTCATTTGACTTTGTTGAAATATAAATAAAAGTAGAGAAGAATAAGCTGTAGAATGATTTTGATCATAAAACTAGTTCGCAATACAAGATTCAGAATTACACGAGGTTGTGGAAATTGTTCCGTTTTTTCTCAAGCTGTGCTTTCACCAAGTCAATAGATCTCACATGCAACTCTGTAGTCCTGATTCTCTTTCACCCAGAAAGACTCATATTATATATATCTACTTATAGGTATATATTTATAAACTGAGCCTGTAATTGGCTTCAGGACTTTTCAAATGACTGAGCTGTAACTCAGAGGGGGTCTCATGCCCATTTTTATCATAAGGTATGTTAGTACTGGATTCAGAGAAGACCTGTTAAGGGTTTAGCTATGGGCCAGCACTTGTAAGCCTCCTTTTGGTGTGCAATAGTGTAGTGAAGGCCTAACACACAAAGGTTCTAACACACAAATGTAGTATGTTAAAGGCGTAAGCCATTTATAAAGCAGGTATCTCAGTTGCTGTGGAAAGCAGAGCAGTCACACATAGTGGTATGAATCTGTCTGACACAATACTAGCAGAATTCATGTTCATATCTAGCTTGCAACATTAAGGTATTTCAATAAGGCATTAAGTAGGTTAACAGCACAATTTTTGAATAATGAACATACAAGACTTTCTAGCCTTAATGAGCATTCTTAAGACTACCTACAACATTTTCAGGATGGAGTTTCTGCTTCCTGACTCTGCAGTCCCTAGGTGAATGATGAGTAGTTCTCAACAAATCTCATTCCATGGAATGAGAGCAAACAAAATATGATCCCAGACTGAAAGGTGGTGATTTCTCTCTTCTGCCCTGGTATTGTTTATGTTTATTGTTAAATTTAAATCAATATTTGCTATACATATGTGAAGTCAAAGGCAGAAACACCCAAATAAAATTAAATGATGTCTTCCAGATAACCAGTCTTTTACTGTAATCTGAAAGATCGACTTTGGTCTTCAAAACTCACCAAGAGTAGCATTAATAAGATCTTCTTTACAAGCTTTATTACCTGATTTTAATTTTGTACGGTTTTTTTTCACACTTTCAAAGTATTTTAATTTCCATGGACTGTGAATTTGCTGCAATTATTTGTAAAGTTTTAGGTTTTGATTTTTCTATTTAATTTCTGTGGGCACAAAGATCCAAAATTTCCTGCAAATTTGTATTAAAAAAACCCCAAAAAGCAAATAGTAAGCTCTTCCCTAAATGTGAATTTCTTCAAATTGAGAGTAGTAGATAAGGTTTCTTATGTTAAATATTTCAATAAATATCTATCATCCAAATATATTAATATTGAAAGTAAAGCTATTGAAATAAACTTTCTTTTTAAATACCATTTAATTAACTTCTTCAAAGCTTCTTATAAAATGAGGCTGTATTTATTTACATTAAATAGTTGTAAATGGGATCCGATTGTGTGCTCTTTATATAGAGATTTTAAGATTTACCGAATGTTTTCTTATTTGTTTAATTTTAAATAAATAAATACCCTTATGTGAGTAATAAGCACATGCCAAAAGCTTCTATTTGAAACATTTCAAATTACATAAAATATATTGGTTCTGGTCACACTGATAGTTTTCCTGTTATCCCTGAGAAATATTCCTGGCTGCTGGAGTGGCAGAAGTTTCCATGTTAAGCTTACGCACTCAGCTTGGAGTTTGCTCTTGGATGTTTTCATGTGAAGAGAATGGTAACTGAGGCAAAGCTCATACCAATTTCCACCTCTTCTAATGTGTGTAAAGTGTAGGGCAGGATTCCATGAGAGGCACAGTGGGTAGTGACACAGGAAACTCTTGTCTTAGTAGAAGGCTTTGTCAGCAGAAACAGTATTGCACCATGATCCAGACACTGGAGGCAGACATTTTTTGCTGTGGACAGGATTAAGGACAGGAACAGTACACATCACACATGATGCATCTGTTAAAATCTGTAAACAAAACCATGATTTTTTAATTTTTTTTTTACTGCTTTTAAGAAAATACTATAGTTCAAGCAATAACTATTTTGCTTTATACAGATACCAAGGAACATTTGTTTTAGAGATCATTCTGTCTGCCACCAGCCTTAGTATCTATGAATAAAAATGGCTTTTATGTCTAATTGAGTGAGCACTATAAAGTTTCTTCAGGGTTTTCCATAGAATATTTTTTGCTCTTTAGTTAGATGTTAATTTTACTTCATCCTTATATAGTTTCTTAAGTGAGAATTCACTACACTTGTCCTTATGTTTCAAATAAGATGATACACAATTCGGAGTGTAAGCAATTACACTCAAGCTTGTCATTCACTGCAATACAGATGGGAACAGAATTTGTCCTTCCTACTACAGCACAGTTCTGATCATCATTTGTGAGAATTAGATAAAAAAGTATTCTGATTGTTTCCCCCCAAATACAAGAAAGCACTGTTTTTCCAGATGCATAAGTTTCTTAGAAAGATTTTGTGTTTGAATCAATTGTTCTTAAACTCTATTTTGCTTAACAACAAAGATATCTCTCTTAGCTTTGCTGAGAATTGCTGTCATGAGCACTTTTTCAAATGTAAAAATATAGACAAGCAAGCTAATGCTGTAAAATATATAAAAATATAGATGTACTGATTTTCAAACAACTTTTTAAGTTGTTAAGCAAAATATTAAAATGCCTAAAAATAATAGATTTTATTTTATTATATATATTTTTTTTTTAGGTTTGAAGGTACTTGGTTTAGTAAATAATAAGAAAACTTTCTTTTCATCTCTAGCTGCCCCTAGACAATGCATTGAACTACACTTTGACGAAAAATATTCCATAGAGCCTTCCTGGGAGTGTAAATTTGACCATATTGAAGTACGAGATGGACCTTTTGGCTTTTCCCCAATGATTGGACGTTTCTGTGGACAGCAAAATCCACCTATGATAAAATCCAGTGGCAGATTCCTATGGATTAAATTTTTTGCTGACGGTGAGCTGGAATCTATTGGATTTTCTGCTCGATATAATTTTACACCTGGTGAGTACAAATTATCACGCTTTCTGATAGAAAAAGATTAGCACAGTAACTTTGTTAACAATATATAATTGTGCTGTGGAAAAATATCTTTAACTGGGACAATGTTTATCAAGGACAGTATTAATTGATAGGAAAATGATAGAAGGTATATATATCTTTGGCATAACAAGTAAGGCTTATTCAAGGAAGAAATTTTCAATACAGTTTTGTTGAAGATGCATATACTCAGATTCTGCAGTTTTTAAAATAAATGTTTTCTATTGAACTCTATTATAGAAAATAATTCAAATTGTTTCATGGGAAGCTAGGTGTTTTATGCTTGATTGTTACACTGTGCAGCTTTTCTTTCAAAATGATCATTGATAAAGTATTCTAATAATAAAAAAAAGTAATTATCTCAGAAAATTCCATCATTGCTTTTCCACTTCACCAGTCATTCCCCAACTGAGGAGTAGAATAGTTCTCCCTTTTCAATAAAGCAAATTGTTACAAGTATTGCCAGAGGAAGTGTGAGGTTCAAATAGTAAAATGTATTAAATATTTTACTAAAAAAGATGTAAATCTTAATTATAATTGTACAATTATTCCTTGCCACTTTATAAATTTAATTAAACCAAAATTCATAGTCATACTTTCCATTAATTCCCCTTCTCCCCCCACTTATTAACAGAAGATTGCTGATTTTAAATTTCATTTCTGGCTGCAGCTACATTATCTGCACTGCACTGCTGGATTTGACGTAGTTCTGTACCTTCTTGTGTATTGAGGGATGAGTCATACCTTAATATAGCTCACTCTAAAGCACTGTAATTATTATGTAATTTTTTCAATTATGTTACTATTGTTTCAGCTAAATTGTTGTATTAGGTGGAACAATATTCTTTAGAATATCTGCTAAAATTAATAGGCACCAGATTCTGCTTGCTTAGTTATTTCAGTAGCATCCTAGAAGATAGCAGGACTACTTCAGTGTTACCCTATGTGGTTTTCCTTAATGCAAGGAAAATAGTTATAAAATTGCCCAGCATAGTTAAGTTTTATTTCAAGTCAAAGATACTGCTTTCCAGAGAGTAAACATATTCAAAAGGTTCAACAAAACAGGGAATTTCTGTAACAAATAACCCAATATGTATCTATTGCAAATGCAAAGACAGTGGACTAAATTTTACTGTATCTACACATACTTGTCTTTGAAAAGCGAGTTAAATTTTGTATCTCTCATTTACCACAGTTCTGTGGGCTTTTGCCATTTTCCTCCCAACCTCTGCCAAAAGTTCTTTGCTTTAAGATTTCATGTCCTTCTTGTTTCAAAGGGTTATGTACAATGGTTGAAAAGACATTCATAGAACAATCTACAGCTTATTATGTCTAAAAAACTCTCAAGTGAAAAACAATTTTATGGACCATGTTTCATTCTTGTTCACTTTCTAGTGATGTAAGGTGGATTTCTATACAGAGATCAATGCAAGCTTATTGCTATAGCAGCATAAATTATTTCAGACTTCAGATGGAATAGCTATGCCTCTTTTCTTTTTTGTGGTAGTTTTCTTTGTTGTAGTTTTTTGGGGGGTTTTTTTGTTTGGTTGGTTGGTTTGGGTTTTGTTGTTGTTGTTGTTTTCTATCCATAGATTTCAATAGGAAGCTCTGTAAATAATCATTTCTAGGAATACTGTCTAGAATGAGAATATGATTAATCTGACAAGTGCAAAACAGCACTGTTGACTCCTTGATCACCAGTAACAGGAATCAGCTCTCATTCCACCTGGTTACTTGACCAGTTTTTTATTGTGTAGGCATGGATAAGACTTGACATTTTGAGATTTGTCATCCAAATGTGTGCAGTGGGAGGGGTCACTGTCAACTCATCAAAAAGAGTGATGGCTTGCAAGAGTGTATAAAAGAGTAGAATAGAGAGGAATTGCCTCCAAAAATGATCAGCTAAAACATCTAGATCCATCTTGGATAGTGACAACTTAGGAAATTAAATTAGGCATTGAGGAGAAATGAGAAAAAAATGTTCATCTAGCCTCTCTTTAAAGAACATCAAGAAAATGAACAAAAGCAAAAACTCATTTGGAAATTATTGGTGTGTAGAGCAGCTGAACACTCAGGGGAGATGCAGTTTGGTGTATCCGTCACACTGGGCACAAGCAGCACTCTCTGCCTTACCACAGCCAGCACAGGTGGCTTTCTCCATCCCCATCACAAGTGCAAGAGAGCTATTTCTTTAGTGCTAACAACCTTTGTGGTCCCCACCCACCCCTGAAATGTTCCTCAGCTGCCACTTTTGCATTTGATTTCTTGATGGAGGCTCTGATTTGCTGAAGAAGACAGGAAATATGATGTTGAATGTGTGACAAGGTGTAAAATTATTAAGTAAGTAAATCTGACTGAATTGAAGCTGCAACCATTTGTTATTATTTGAATAGCACCTGAAGAAGCAGGGAAAGAAATTATTTAATATGTCTCCAGGGTGTGCAAAACCCGCTAAATGGATTAAGTTAAAATAAAGAAAAGATCAATTAGAGTTATCAGGCAAGATGTTCCAATGAAGATCCATTAGTCTGTACAAATGGAAAGAGCCTTGTCACCCGAGGCATTTTAAAAATAGTTTAGACCAACTCCTAAAAAAATAAGTTATATAGAACAAACAGGAGAAACAGACTAATATTTTGCAATTACTAAAACTTTCCTGTTTTAACTCTTTAACTCAAAATTGAAATGGTTGGAAGTCCCTCCACCAATGCAAAAGTCCAGTGGAGTTTCATCAGTCTCTCAACAGGCTGGGATTTCAGGCATCTTGAAGGAAACATTATTATCTTGCCATAAATTATGCTCCATTTAAATAGTTTTTAGAACGCTGTTTAGTACTCTAAGAGGTGAGATCTAGGAGAAGAAACAACTTTAATGACAAATCCAGTGCTACACACAAAACCAATACACACTCAGTAAGTAGTAAAAAGTACTGAAGATTTTTGCAAAAATGTTCATTATTAAGAGGATAATTTAGGCTTTCATTTTTGTGGTTCTATAAATTATAGGGTTAAGCAAGATGAGGTTGAATGAGGCTGCATGTATGATGTAAGGATTGACTACTTTAAATGTCAAAACTCTAGCTTAAGGGAAGAAGTTGTCTATTTCATTTATTTTGTTACAGCTGAATACCAGTAATAACTAAATGAAATTTAGATGTAAATTTTCAGTCATTGTATAAAAGAGCATTTATAAACAAAACATATTTACTCTGTATATATTATTTTGATTTTATTTTTTATTGTTAATTGATGATTAACTGTGATAATTTTGAGATGGAACTACCCAAACCTATGAAACTTTCACAAATATATACAAATATTTTGTTTGGTTTTTTTGCAAATCTCATGTATAAAAGAAATATCAGACTACTGAATTTAAGGTTGCTCTGAGTTATTTTGAATGAAATGTGTTTGGTTAGGGAAAGGCACATGAGACAAGTCACATGACAATCCTTTCTTTTTTGCTTTTGTTTTGTCATTCTTGTGGCCACTGAAAGGACTTTATCTACTCAAGAGCATTTTCTGGAATGGTATTGATTCACTGTTTTCTGTAGAAAAATTTAAGTGTTACTTCAAGGAGACTTATTCTGGACAACCATTCTTTACAACGAGTGAGTTTTTTTAGTGTAGACAAGAATTCAGAGAGAGGGTATGTTTATCTGAGCTTTCTTACTCAGCTAGAATAATAAGATTTCTGTTTATCCTGGTCCTTAATTTTGCAGGACAGTGGCTTAAGATAGCACATTACTTTCAGTTCCTTCACTCACTGCCTGATAATGGAAAAAGAAAAAAAAGCTTTATACTCTAATGTCCTGAAAAGTGGAGTGTAAAACACTGTCTAATCAGCATAACAGTATTTTTACATCCCATTGCACTTCTACAAGCAGATGTAGAATGTCAGAGTAATAGAACAATGACATCATCTATCCTGAGGGGAAAAAAAAACAACCCAAATTCTTCGAGTTGGGAATTTCCATATTTTAGGACTGATGAAAAATTTAATATAAATTTATTAAATTCAATGACAGTTCTAAAGAACTTAGATAAGACATTGTCAAATCATTTTGCCATCTAATGTTCATGTCTTGCCTTGTGTGTATTTAAGGAAGAGGTATTTCCCTTTTCCCCTGGGACAGCTGAATACTTGTGGGAGCTTGCTCACTTGCTTTTATTTATTTGTTTGTTTATTTTCCTATTCTTTTCTGAACTTGGTCTGATTGCTTCTAAGTTAGCATCAGCAATGGCAAAAAAAAATTAACCAACTTGTAGTCCAGTTAAGTTTTTTAAGAAACAATAAAAAATCTCAGAGCCACGCAGCTTTGAATAAATCTTTTTCCTTTGGGATCAGAGTTGATTTTAAATTATGACAAATTACTCATTAATAATCTTGGTTTAAACTTTTGAGCCAGACCTTTTTTTTTTTTTTTTTTTTTTTTTTTTTTTTAAGCATTAATTTGTTTTACTTATTGAGATTTCTAGCCCTTGGCACTTCAAATTGTTATAAGCAGCTTCTTTGAGTTATGAACTTTTAGTGTGTTCATACAAGTGTGCATCAATCAGTCACTTCATTGCTCTTTACAATGTATTAGGGCATCTGGTCTTATAAAAGAGAAGGAATTTCACTGTAATGTCTAGGAGGATGTTACACTGAAAATCATGACCAGCTACATAAATTTTGTTTTTTCAAGGGAATTTGATTTGTGTTGTGCTGTTCTACAGATTCCATTAACCTACATGAACTGTAGGATTAGGCCCAGAGTATTTCAGTACCATGAATGTGAGAAGGTAATGGGATAATATGTTTATTTTAAATTTCATGTAAAAAATAATTCCTTATGTGGAGCCAAATAGTATCTACAAGATCTCACAGGATTCTCAGGTCATATTACCTCTTGTTGCCACATAGTTTTCTTTCTGCAACACCCTAAAGGCAACTACAAAACTTCCTGATTTAGAAATCCCTGCATGCTGGGAGTATCATGTTATCAATAGAAAGAAGCTGAACACTTAAGTTCCTACCCTGTTGAGCTTTGCTGTAAAAATAAGAGCAATAGAAAGAGAAGATATAGTTTTAAGTAACACTGGAAGAAAGAGAAAACCCAAGAGCTGCATTAACTAGCTATATTAGCATTGCTTTTGTATTGACTGTGTATGAATATGACAGTGGAGGGGCTTTCCAAGTCATGTAGTGTTTGTTGCACTGAGACCGCAAGCAGCAAGTTTTCAACTCATGTCATAAATGTTTAAATTTATATCCCTCTATTGATATACCTTAAAAGTCTTTCAGGGTTAATTTTATTGGGTATTTTATGCTTCATCCATTGTTATGGAAGACCTGTTCCAGAATCCAAACTATTAGGAATGTTCTTCTGATTTCTTACTTAAAATTAGTCATAGCCAGCTTATGCTTTTGCCATTTTATACCAACATTATTTCTTAGCTTTGAAACCTCTTTTCTCACCAGGATAATATGCCAGTTTCATGAGCTTTAGAGATGGCAGTCATCTCTTTTTTAAAGGATGTTAGGTTTAAAGGATGTTTTTTTAAAGGATATTATTTTGCTTGTCTACACAAGCCAAATCCTTGTACTACCTTTTTATGCCACACACTTCTTGTTCCCCCTGCCATCAGCACCACGCCTCCTCTGTCCAAGAATCTTTCCTCTCTATCTGTTCCACAACATGTTGTACACAGACTTCTAAAGGAGGCTTACTAGGATATTGTACAGGTACAAATAATTCTTTTCTACCTCCACAAGAAATACTTTTCTTGATTTGTCAATAATCTCACAAATAAAGATGATTATGTTGTTGCATGATAAATATTATTTACAGTATTTCTCTGAGAACAAGTCTGTCTTTTTGGAAAACTGTGAATAACCTCTAGCAAGCTTAGATGTGCATTCAAAAGTAATACTAGAAAACCAACATATTTAGATTAGGGAAGATTGAAAATGGAATTGGTACTGAACAGAAACCCTGGGTAGTCATCTCTGCAAGTGTTTGGAAACAACTTGTTTAGGAAGAAAATTTTCACTACAAATACGCATATTCACAGTAGCAGCTCCAAAACCTGTTAAGTATTTTGATCATTCTCATTCAAACATTCTAACACCTGTTTCTTTAGAGAAAAACTGAAAAACTTCATGGCTTATATGTTTTGAGTAGAGAGTTTCTGAATACTCCTCAAAGTTGTTCTGGATCACCTGATGTCCTTATCTGGCAGATTTTCTAATAGCTCTTACTGGGATTCATTTCTGGCTGATTATATTGTGGCCTCATCCTTGCAACACTGTTGTCTGTAATAGTTTCTTTTAGTGACCTTGGCAATGTGGGTGTCTGCAGAGATTCTGCTGACATTGAAGAAACACTTTTTCTTAACTTATTCATTCCTTCAGCTGTTGAATTTTCATCTTTATGTATTGTATCTACAGGTTTCTCAGGTGTTACCATTATAGACAATAAATCCTGACAACCACCTCAGGGTTTTTGTCTGATCAACATGACTGTGATCCTTCTGTTAGGCAGAGAAACTTTTTTTTTTTTTTTATTCTAGCCACAGAGTTGCAAGTGGTTTGATTCTTTAGCTGTCTGTATAGGAAATGATGCTTTTATGTTAAAAACAAAACCATGTTTATATTATTTATTTTCAGTCACCCTTATTTGTTAATTTGATATTTGCTTAGGTTCGAGTAACTGTGATTGTTGATTTTTTTTTGTTATCAGCTCATTGTTTAATGCAGTATTTCTCAATTCTAACAGCAGTAAGTAAGGAACATTATTGACATATTTAGCTTTTCTTCTCAGCATTTGTTGTGTATACTCATCAACTGTTTAGCATTGGTTCATTTTCTGCAGATAGTATTCATATTTTTTTATAAAGGGTCAATCAAGAGTCTCTTTTGCTTACCAGTACTTGGGTGAATGTTACTGAATACTGTTTTCTATATTTATAGTTCTAGTAGGTGTAAGTTGTCACTTTAAAATATATGTATTGTGATATTGATCACTATGACCAATGTTGATTCATTTACTGTCTGTTCAGAAATACAGACTGTGTAATTCTTTCCTCTCAGATATCACAGTTGAACTTCTTTGATGCTCAGGTCCAAAAGTAAGATTCTGCTTCCTTCAACTTTAATAGAAATTCTGCCCTAAGTATTTTGTAAATAATTTTTTAGTTAGTCCATTAGAGTATCTACACCTTTGAACTGTCTTCTCTTTCTTTCTTATTACATAATATCAAAGGAGCCTGCAATCTTTAATATCCTACTTCTTTGATGGGGTAGAGCATACTATCATGCATAGTCCTTTCCATGTGAGGAACAGAAAGATTTCTGTGAGAGGTAGATGTAATCTATATGGATAATTCTAGCCAACGTATGTATTGTTAACACGAACGTGGTGGAAAATAAAGAGCTTGAATTATGCCTCTGAACATCCTACCTGTTTCTTTCCCTTTATCTTTCACTCTGTGTACAATTATAACATGCATCAAGCTATTTACAAGCTCTTTTTACCATATAACTTTACCTTATACATAAACTAAGGAGTTATGGACAAACTTAATCTCAGTAATGTTAACTGATACTATGGATACAATAAATGCAGGTATGTTATTCTAAAAATGATCATGACAAATGGAGGAAGTGAGAAGTTGATTTTTTTAAAGTCCAATCTTAAAAGAATACGAAGTTTAAAACATGAAAATCTATAACGAAGAGATATATAATGGTAATGATGGGTTCATGAAAGAGTCACCTACTTATTGTGAGTTGTTTAATATTTGTGAATACTGAGTAAATTAAAGGGTTTTATTCCCCTTATAATATTAAATCACATTATGTAGATATATTTCTCTAAAATCGTGTAAGTAGCATCTTCTTTTGGTCAGTAGGGTAAGGTTGACAAAAAGTTCAGCCACCAAATACACAATGCCTCAAGTGTCTAACAACCCTATTTAAATCTCAGAATTTGGTAGCTTCCCGTGGCCTGTTTCTATTATGTTAAATAACATAATTTACACTGTATATTCTAGGTGCTTTATTAGTTAGTTTTTAAATAAATATAAAATCGTCACATAATTTTAATCCCTGCAAATCTTTGAAATCATCTTTACATGCAGAATGTCAATAGCACAGATAATGTTTTTCTTCTGTTTGGGAAAGCTAAAAAGTAATTTTTGTTTATGTGTAGGTATTTTCAAACACACATTTTTATCATGGCAAGTTCATATACTAGGTGTCTTTATGTTTTTATTTTGTAAAGCTTATTTATTTCACTAAGGCCCTTGGGTCAAATAATAATAACAGCTACTATAATTTAACACTGTAATCCATCAAAAATCTTTGAAATCACTTTCTGATATGTCCAAGGATAATTCCAAAGAACAGTTGCCTAAGCTTACTATACTCAAATGCTGCACTGACAAGCCACTAAATCTAGTCTGAGTTTAGCAAGGAATTTCAGGTAGCCTACATTTAGGTATGTGTCCAAATCTCGGCAACCTCTAGGCTTGGGTAATTACTTAAAGGTAAGAATTTTTAAATACTGTCCTCTACCTTATCATCTATTGACCTAAGTCAAAATGAAATATTTCAATATTATGGAGAAATGAACTACTATTTCTTCGACTTATTAATTAAAAACTCATTTTCTACCTTTACACAAATTATGTGGTAGGAATATATAAAATTCAGTGGTTTTCTACTTGATCAATATCACACTAGCATAGCCTTAAGTAGGCTCAACTTATTTGCTATCTCCCAGTTTTCACTTGTTTTTATATTCTCTTACAGTAAATTGAGGGTTTCTCGGAGTTAGAACACCATAATTAGTGATATGTCTCTCTTCCTGTGCTATTCTTTCTCTAGATATCCTTGTCTCTAACAAAATCACCTCAAAATCATCTGAAATTAAATTATTTTCTGTATATAAGCATTTTCTTTAACTATGCTTAGAAGAGAATTGATTTGGATAAGTTGTTTTTGGTCTGACTCATTTAGCCAATCAGATTTACAAGATGTAAAATGAAGTGATACTAGTTCTGCAATGAATACAGGTTCCACTCTTTGGATTTAAAATTTTAGGCATAAAATAAAGTTTCTGGTAGATTTTTGAAACATTCTCACTACTTAAACTTGTGATCATGCTTCCATTGCCAAATGGGATTTTAAAAATAAAAATGGAGCAGTATTTAGGATAATTTTTTTGAAAGCAACAATTATTTATTGATAGGAACAGAGGCTCTCATTTTTTTGTGTGCGTTACCATGTCTTCTTTTCTCTAAAATTGGAAGTTAAGCTCCCAGACAAAAACTCCACAAATGAGAGGTACCTAGGGAAATCAAACTGATCTTCAGCATTTTGTTCTTTCTGTGAAATCTCATTTCCTCACTCTAGCTGATTTTGGAACCCAGTAGAAGTGAGGACCAAGGAGGAGTTGCCTTTATTGCACGCCTTTCCAATTAGTGAAGAAACTCGGATCTCTTGAGCCTGAGCTAGCTCAGCTGTAGATCTTCCAAAGAATGGTGTCTGTCTTCCATGCTGTGTATTGTTGGCAGCTATAACTATTTATCACTAGTTTTATCTACTTTTTAGTCATCCATTTATTCAGCATTCTGCAGAAATTTAAAAGCACCTACAATTTCTGTTCATTTATTTTCTCATTTCATTTAGGACCAAACATAAAGACATTTAGGTGTTGAGATGTCTGTTGAAATAAACAACTCTTTAAGCAAGATAACTGGATTTAGGAAGATTCAGATTTAGGAAGTTTATTTTCTTTATGGACCTGGCACTTCATTATCTTTCAATTACATTTTTTGTATTTGAATTGTCTGCTTTTTTTTCCTCTTTAGTTAAAAAACCCCAAACAAACAAACAAAAACCCTTGATTGTTTGGTAGAAATTACATTCTATTAATAAAAATGTGATTTTTAAATTTTTATTACTATAAGGAAATATTTAAAACTACTTTCAAAACTTGAATTTATAATTACTGAATGAAGACTGTAGGATTCCCTAGCCCTTCATGTTTTTTTAAACTTTTATTTTATTTTTTTCCAAAGTGGTTTTGCTGCAGTCCAGTGTTTATTTAGCTAGTATAATCTGATTCATAAAAGCATTACCTACAACTCCATACAATACAGAAAAGATTTCATCTAAAGAGACCAAATTATTCTCTGGTTTAAGAATGAGACTTCTGTTCATACCAATGAAGTGGATGCATGGTCGGGCAGATTTGCTTTAGTCTGGTCTGCCATGACATATCCAATCTGATTTAATTGTGCTTTGCAATCATATGGACATATAGTCTAATTAAGAAGCTTTCATTAAAAAGATGCTAGTCATTCATAATCAAATGAGGTATCATTGTTGTTAGCAAAATTACTTCTGCCCTTACAGGGCAATTCTCAAGATAGACATTTTCTGTTTCTTATTAAAAATGCATGATATAATAAATACCACAAACATTTGAGTACAGAAATATCTTTTGAAATTGAAAGATCCAGTGCCCTCATATTATTCTTGCTTGGAAGACTCTTCTCAGTTATGTAAAATGCAAATTGTTTACATGGTCACAGCATAGTCTGCAATTCACTAGGTAAATTAGTATCTGACATTCATGTTTCCTCAAACAGATTTGTAGAGGAGAATTTAACTTCAGTGAGACAAAATGTTTTGGTCTATGCTCCACCATCTAAAATGGACTTTTGATTAATTTTCTTTTTTATGTTTAGGGTGATGAGATCTACCAAACCATTGAGAATGCCACTGAAGGGGATAAATTAATTGCAAAATTGTGAAAATAAATAAGCGAATGCTTTTCATCAATAATCTTAAAATATTGCTT
>JANIJG010018267.1:18043-31162 GCA_024611175.1 Megaceryle torquata | reverse complement strand
CCTCCCTCCCTCCCTCCCTCCCTTCCTCCCTCCCTCCCTTCCTCTCTCTCTCCCTTTCTCTCTCTCTCTCTTTCTCTCTCTCTCTCTCTTGTTTTTTTTGTTTGATTGGTGGGGGGGTTGTTTGTTTGTTGTTTTTTTGTTTGGTTTGGTTTCAGCTGTTGTTGTTTTGTTGGTTTTGTTTTTAATTCTAGAAGATGAGTAAAACAGTGCAAAATATTCACTTTAGGTAGGAAAGCGGTGTAAGTGATAAAAATCCCCCAGTCAAGACCTGTCTGTTCTGAAAAAAATCTTCTTCACTTGAAATATTTCAGCCTCTTACACATTTCTGATTTTGGATGGTATCTTCAAGCTGGATAAAATTTTGTGAAATGATGATTTGTCTATGAAGAGTTGTCTATTGAAACATAGATCTAAGTCCAATCTAATTTCATCTATGTGTTATACCTCTCTATAAAAGCATGATAGAAAGCATCTTAGACAGTAAATATAATAATGTTTATTTAGTTGAAAGTAGCACATCTATTAGACTTAATAACCTTGTTAGCACAATGAATTACATGTTAAATCCTTATGGTATTTATTCCAGGAGGACTAAATGGATGCATCTGACAAAGAAAATGTCTCCTCTTTGTCAGCAGTGACGGCAGAGTATTCATAAACATGGACTGAAGTTTAGATTTCTCTAGTTAAGTTGAGTGTTATCCTGCAAAATGCAAAATAGGCAAAAGGATTCTGAATGGATCTGTAAATATATCCTCTTTCATTAGACTGATGTATTAAATTATCATGTGGTTAGCAGTGTGGCGTTCTTGCTTGCTAGTGTATGCAGAAATATTTTTGAACTCACTCTTCTGAAAGAGAGAGAGACAGAGAAAAGCAGGATTTCAGAAGAGAAAAAAAAGAACTTGGTGTGATAGTATCAGTAGTTTCTTCTGCATTAATAATTAACATGTAGTCACAGTTTTGAAATATTTCTCATTTCCAGGAAATGTATGGATAATTATATCACTGAAGTGCCTTGTCAAATTTTAGCACATTGACAGTTTAGCCAAGATATTGAACAAAATCTAATTTTCTTTTTCTCAATTTTTAAGATCCAGATTTTAAGGACCTTGGTGCTTTGAAACCATTGCCAGGTTGGTATGTTGTTTTTTGTTTTTTCTAACTTGGAGGCCTTTGCACTTTGCTGTAGAAAATATTTTTGTTTGCTGTTCAGATTTCATTTTTTCTGGTATTTTGTTATTCAGTTTGTGAGTTTGAGATGGGAGGACCTGAAGGAATTGTGGAATCTGTACAAATTGTCAAAGAAGGAAAAGCTTCTGAAACTGAAGCAGTAGACTGTAAATGGTACATCCGAGCACCACCCCGATCCAAGGTCAGTCCTTCATCCACTTGCTGATTTGCCATTTAATTTAAGAAATTGACTTTTCTAATATGTTGTGCATTTCTTAGTGCAGTCAAATCTTGTTTAATAACTTTACGGCTTGAACTTGTAAACTATTCTTTTCCTTGTGCCATAGAAGGGTAATTTGTCATCTCAGCCAAAATAACCTTCTTTCTCTATAAATAATAATGTGGGAAGCATTAATGTGCTTTTTCTGCCACAAGTATTTTTTTTAAATTCATCTTTAATTTTGCTCATATTTTTAAAGAATCAATGTGGTTTTTTAAGCAGGAGGTAATCTTACCACTTTATTTTTCAATATCTTTCAAAAACCTAACGTGAGACTACTAAGGGAACACTACTGGCTCCCTAAGTTCATCATTGTTTCTCATCTGCAAACTGTGAAAATGGAACTGAGGTAAATTCACATTCCTCTGTATAAGATCTTTAGTTCCTTTGGTTTAAAGTCACAGACAAAAAGAGATACCTTTCTTATTTCTCTCCCACCACAGTCAGCAAGCCATGCCTTTGTAACAAACAGGAGAGGGCTGCAATGACTTTAACAATTCTTTTCTTGGATTCTGTTTGATTTCCTCTCGTATCCAAGGCTTATCAGTTATTACATGGATTATTGTGGCTGGCTACACTACCGTTTCTCCTCTCTTTGCAATTGGAATGGCTTTGTGCCTCCCACCTACTTTCATGCACTGTGTTAAAGACAAATCCACATTTTATTTCTTCTAGCTGTCTTTTGTTGGACAGGAAAGGTTTTGCAAGGTAGAATTTATATCTTCACTAATCTCTGCCATCATTAAACAGATAAGGGTTATTTTTGTATAATCTCAGAGCAGACTGTCCTCAATATATCTCTTTCACATTTGGTATTGAATAAGCAGGGGGAAGGATTTCCAGAAGACAAAAAAGCATTTTTGTACTGTCAAAAGTTTAGGAGAGGAGTCGAATAGTTGGCTCATAAAGGCTACAGATAAATTGTTTCCAGAATATACTTTAATTTCATATTTTTTTGTTTTACGTTTGGATAATTTCAATATTCATGGAAATTTTCAGTTAAGCAGATTAGCTTGCCACTTTGCCACAGTAAATACTTATAGACAAGAAATATTGTACTGATGCCTTATTTTTGCATATATTATATACTTAGTAGAAATAAAACAGTTAAACACAAAATTAGAATTGTGGTTATTATGATCAGCACAACTAAATCAGACAATAAAATTGTCCTATATTCATAATTGCAGATTATGCTTGGTTGGTCAGACAGTGTCAGTGTGATATTCTTATTTGATATAGTTCTGGAGTTCTGTGTGATTCAAACTCCTTCTAGAGATCCCATATTTACTTACCTGTAGGATTTACCCACACTTCAGTCCCAATGTAAAAGTACAAATTGTGTAGCTCCATAAACAATGTGTAAGAATTGCCACTCTACCACAGTTAATAGAGGACTGAAGATTGTTTAGTTCTTCCCGAACTTCTACACCTGTGCTTAGTTGTGTTACATTTCACAAAGTGCATACCAGCTGAAGAGCATCTGGAAGGGGAAGGAATGAGATTTCTAGAAAACCTAAGGAAACAGTAGAAGCTATTTAATGTCATCTAGATTTTGTGAAGGAATGAATGCTCTGATGTCCATGCTTATAGGATAAGTCATGCTCCTGTACTCCAAAGAAAGATTCAGGTTAGATACTAGGGAAGAAAATTTCAAACAGCAGGGAGAGTATTATGGATGATTGCTTAAGGAAGTTTTTTCAGCCATTATTGTTAGTGGTCTAAAAGTGTAGGTTAGGTAACAACCTACCAGCAAGCTAGAAAAGCAAAAAGGGTTTCAAACCTAAATTCATCTTGGAGGGTTAAGTGCAATTTAGCATTTGATCTTTCTTAATGTGGTTTTGACATACATGTATAAATATATACATACATGTACACACATATGCACATATACATATGGTTATCGTATCACTATACTAGGACAGGTTGAAATATTTTCAGATATGAAGGAAGGAAATAATGGATAAAATGTTTTAAAACTTCATATAAAGTAAGATTTATGGTAAGACTGTTTACAGGCCTGATTCAATTGAATTGGATTCTGTTCTCCATATTTTACAGTCAACTTCTGTGCTTATCTAACCTTGAACTAATGACATATTCAGTACAATAATGTAGTGACATTCTAATTTATGGTAGCTTGCACCTATGAAAACAGGCTTTCCTGCTAAGAACAGTAAGAACTCAACAGACATCTTTAAAGCCACATGTTCCTGTACTCTGGGCTGCACAGTTTGATACTGGGAATTATGACTAAAAGGCCAGAGGTTTTCGGGCAGAGTTTGGGTTGGATTTTTAAACCTTTAGTTTCTTAATTAAACTGTGCCAGAATGTGGGCTGCTTGCAATTTCATTTGGCTTAAGCTCATCCATCCTAAACTGTCTGCAAAAGCAAGATTCAAGTCCTTTCCTTGATTTCCAGTTCCAGAATAAAGCCAAGACTGGGATCAATGTATAAGCAATGAGATCAGTCAGAGAGTACAAACTTAAGATCTTTAAGCCTGAGCTTCAAACTGACAGTCTGGGTGTAACATTGCGGATATCCTCAGCAAACTGGAATGGGATAGAGAATGGTGATTTTCTTGTACACACTGAAAATAGAGCCATTGGTGATGACCTTATAGCACAAAACTCAAAATGCTGAAAATGCACGCAGAACTGAAACTTTCTGGAAGTGCAGAAGATAGCAGAAAGAAGTTTAAACAGTACTTCAATTTATATGCAGACCTGGAGACTCCTATTTGACAGTGACTGGTTGCAAAGTGTGAGTTTCTTGTAATCATTTGAAGTCAGTTCCTGATAAGACAGATGTGAATCTGCAGTTCAGAAATACCGGGGGTTGTGCACTTCATATAGAAGCTGACTTCAATCAGTAGTCTGAGCAAGAATGGAAGATGAAGAGAGCTGCTGACTAAATATGCCAACCAACCTAGAAGAGTAAAGAGATGGAGGAACTCCCCCATTCCAAAATTCTTCATTGTAGAGCAACGCCCAAATGGGGAAGTGAATAAACTTATCACACTGGGATTTGAAAAACTTCAGAGATACTGTTTGTTTCAGCATTGCATAGCAAAGAATCATTGTTTATGAATAGAAATAAGAAAGTGAAAAGAATGGTAATATTTTATCTTTCTTAAGGGCAGAATATCAGAGGATAACATCAACGACAAGCCTCTTGTTATACTGGATGTGTTGGCAGAGTTTGACAAGGCCCCCCCAGGAAACCAGAATCCATGTTTGTGTTTAGATAGTGCTCCTTTTGGTGGGTAACTTTCCCAGCACGGTACTATAGTGTAGTGCTTGTTTCTTTAGAGGTTTTGTAAACAAAAACCCAAAAACAAACAAACAAAAAACCCAAACAAAAACTAAACAAACACAGCAGACTTTGACAGTAAAATAAAACTTTTACAAAGAAGACGTTCTGATGTTGGGAAAAAACCAGTAAGTAGTGCTTGTAATCAGAAGCTCTGGGAAGCCCAGGAAAGAACATCCAAACTGCAGACAGACAAGCATTAATTTCAGTTCTGTCCAGGGGAAGTCATATATTCAGGAGGACTGAACAAGAGGTACATTTAGACTGAGAAAACAGTTAGGCTACCTTCTGTATGTACACCATGAGAAATAAAATGTTTTTTTCACAAAGTGATGCCTAATTCTTCCACTCCACCTGAGCATGCTACTAGGCAAAGAAGATATCTTTACAGGTTATAGGATGCAAGACTTAATAAAAAGTTTAAGGAACTGAAAGGATTAATTAATGAGTATCTCATTTTGATGTATTATTACAGTATTGTTAAACTTGAGCTGCATATCAGCCAGGAAATTTGTTTCAAGCAGAGCTGTTGGGGAGCAGTGGGAGGGGGATAAGCAGCACACAGAAGGGGGCCAAGGCCAGGGTGGCCACAGGGCCTGGACATGGCTGACAAGGAGGGCTGGGCAGGCCCAGTCATAGCGGCTGCATTGTAGTGGTGACTGGGCTTGCTCATGGCAAAGGGGCCAGCCCCAGCTCAAACTGGGCAGCAGCTCAGAAATGCACAAGGATTGGGGTGGTGAGGCCCGAGGCTGGCATGGGCCAAAAGCCCAGCTGAGACCAAGACCCTTGCATATTTACAAAGGATAGGTGTTCCTAGTTGGTAGAGCCTAGAAATCATCTGCCACTGTTTTTATGGTGGACCTTACATCCATGTACCCAACCAAATGATCTTAAAGGTCTTTTTCAACCTAAACAATTCTATAGTTCTATGATGCTTTAGGTTCCAGGTGCCTGACTTTGGATTGAATGTAGTCTGGAGAGACTGGGTTGTTGTGCACACATTTACTAGACAGTTAGGAGGACATCTGCAGTGAAGCGAATTGAAGAGCTGTGAGTCTGTATAAACCAATCTGACTAAACCAAAATATTTTGTTTTCATACATGAAGTGGAAGCTTGTGCTCTTGGATGAAACTCGCAAGAAGAACATTTTAAATTGTCAGCACTGGCAGACTAGCATATACCTAAATTTTGGAGGCTTCTTAATCAGGTGTGGAAGAGAAGCTTTAAGTAGTACACCAAAATTTAATAGCAGCTCTTTGGTGATTCTCAAGATGTTACAAAAAAATATAATTAAGAGACTGAAAAACCCAATATCTGGAGACACTTTTATAGGCTTCAAATGAGCCCCATCTCTGAAGAAGCTCTGAAGCTTGCTAACATAGAGATAATGCATAAATTATTATGAATTAAAAGCACCCAACACATTTATATGTCATCTCTGGAAGAAGGTGAACAAAGTAGAAACTATTGTTTGCCTGTGTAAAACTATTAAAATCGATTCTTTGAAACGGTTTTGTTAGATGAACATGCAAGACAATCTGGTGTGTAGAATCATGTGTGTAAAACCTCTTCTACCAGGTGTGGTAATACACATACCAGAGTAGCACTGACTAAATAAATAAATAGAGATTAGCATGAATCTATTCCATCCAGATGTAGAAATATAACCAACCTGAGCATCCTCAAACCAAATAATTTTTATTAATTGTGATAATAGAAAGCTACTGATGAAAGTTATAAAACATCTGCCAAAGAGAACAGCAGAATCAGGATGTGATCTACAGTTCTCAGTGCTAAAAAGCAGAACAGCACCAAGGAGCTGTAAAGGTTGTCAGTTGTGAGCATTTTGCCACTGTACGAGAGAAAAATGAGGACAACTTGACAGAATAAATGTCAGTTACTGGGTACTCAGAGAGATGTGAAGAAACAAATAGGACAAAGCAAAGAAATCCATAGAGCTTCACTTGTCCAGGAAAATGGTATTTTGATGTCTGAGCCTGGCTGTGAATCACAGGGCGTTAGAAGTACCATATAAGGTTGTCACCTTCGACAATATTCTCCAAGCCACATCAGAGACAAAAAGATGAGGTATGGAATTCTCTGTTTGCACTGCACGGTCCCAAGACTAGTAACAGCAGGCTCAAAAATGTAAAAAATACCCAACCAAATAAAACCCATAACAGTTTTGGGCTGAAGGAACGTTGATTTAAAAAATAAGTTTATGATCCAAGCAACAGGACAGGCTACTTCAGCAAGACAAATTCAAGCATTGTTAGTAATATGCTTTTTAGGCTGGTACTTAGTCTTGAGGGAAATTAATTAGTGTTGCACAATCTGCTTTAAAAAACTGGGGTTCCCAGGCCTAAATACTGGAAGTATCATCTTGAAAGTCCTTTGTTAATCCCACAGAGCTGAACAAAATGCAGAATAAAGCAAGCACTGTATCTGATCACTGAGCAATGGGGAAAGACACAGGACCATTTAATGCAGCCTTGTGTTACGAGAGACTTGACTGAACCTAGAAGGTGAATATGCAAAATCTGGATGTTAGGCCCTGATGAAGAGGTTTTTGTCTTACATCTAAATAACTTGGCAATTGAACAATGCCTTTTTGTTTCTTTGGTTTGGTTTTAAGGGACTGAATGTCTGTGCACATATATTAAGTCTGATATGCTGGGATATGGTTTGCAGCTTTTTCTGACTGGCCTGATCAATCATATTGTCAGCCCTAACATTCAGTGATTGATTAAAAACCAGAACTCATAAAAAGTGATTCACTATGAAGAGATTATAATCTGATCATTTTACCAAGGTGATATATTATCCATAGTTTACAATAATTCTTTTTTTTTTTCTAATACATGCAGTCAGTGATTTGTTGTTTGAAATTTAAATTAAAAAATAGTAAAACTTATCCAGCTTTTCTTTTCTTTGTTATTATGACAATACAAGCCTTAAAGGTGACAAGACAATTAGTTAAAATATAATGTGGCCAAATGTAAATTATACGTGCCACAGTTGCAGTGAGGCTTTATGAGTTTTGTTGCTAATGGCATTGGCATTTGCAGTGACATCTTAATACTTGGGAACAGCTAATACTTGTGCACTAGAGGCCTGTTCTTCTAAGTAATGTGGAACTGATGATTTGAGGAAAGTGTCATATTGAAACTTTAAAATGAAAATGTGAAAGAAGAAGATATGGCAGTTATCCTGCTTCTTTCAAATAAGATGTTCTCTTCAACAAGAATGTCCCGATTATGCTAATATAATGTGTCTATCTATGGAAATATTATTCCAAAAGCTCCTAGTGGCATCAATGAAAAAATGTTTAATGAAGGCAGATGATGAGATTTGAATTTGTGACCTCTTTTTTGTTTACTTGTTTTCTTTTGAGGGAGAAAAGTTTCTCATCCACTGTTGGTAGAAGTAATAAATAAGATGTTAGTAAATTAAATAACCAGAAATATTAATTTTTTTTTCTTACTTTCTGCTTAATTTCTTTTAGTGACATCCATATACCAGTGAAAGTAATGAGAATATTGCCACTGAAGTCAGAAAACTGTGTATCAGGAACATTTTGCATTAGATAACTTTTTGTCATATAATCAGTTTTATTCTTTCCCTGGGGAACTCAATTTATTAGTCATTTTCTTCTGCCAGTGAAGGTCTTACAGCCAGTGACAGGAACAATGGCAAATATATAGTACTAGAACAATAAAAATTGGCAGAGGCATGCAGATGCAATTAAATTATTTCAGCTCCTTAAAATAAAATCTGATCCAATATCAGGTTGTCAGTTTGTGTAATCAGTTTCCCGTTTTTAAAAATGCACTGCAGTGTTAAGCCATATGTCTGATCCAAATAACTAAATGGAAAGATACCCACTGACTACAGTGAGCTTTGTAGCAAGTCCTTATTACTTTATATAAAGTTCTGGTAATAGTCATCTCCAAAGGAGACTAAGAATGAAACTCACACTCACCTCAGGATATCAGGAATTTATTTTCTCTAATTTATGAAAGTGCCATATTTCTTCTGAAGGGTAGAAGTAGAAATTTAAGTCAGATATTTCTTTCCAGTGGTTCCAATACCTATCAAGTCTGTATATGTTATGATCTTAGCTGAATTTACCACACACTTGTAAGAACTGATGTGGCCAACAATGGGATTCAGGCTTGGGAAGAACTGGAAGTGTTGGCTTCTTCACTGAAAGACTCAGAGTCAGGTTGTTCACTTGATTCCTTCTCACCATTTATAACTGCTACACTAAGAAGTATTTTACTATTTGATAAGGCTAGCATGTCACCAGAGAGTAGAAAATGCCAAATGACAAGCCCATAGAAATAAGACTTAGGCTGTACTGCTATATGAATGATCTGTTTGAACCAATCAGGAATAATTGATGAATGCTGGAAATTGCTGTGAGAGCTGGTATTTTATAATCACAGTGAGGATTAGCACATGTTTCTTGTAAGAATGAAATCTGACAGAAATTAAACTTCTGTACTGAAATGGGATACCCTATACAAGATATGCGTGTGCTTATCTATAGGCATACACACATACCTATGTACACTTAAATGTATATATATAAGAAAGAAGGATAGAAATAGGGAATATGCAAACAAGTGTAAGAGGTCTTTCCTCCACCAGGTAAAGCATAACTTTACTATTGTTCTGCAGACTAAGATACTATTTTTCTGGAGGAAATTATTATGGAATAAGCTTTCCTGAAGAGTGGAATCAGACAGGAATGTGATATATGTACATTGATATGTACAGATATGACCATATATGTATGGTCTGTCTTATCTATGTATAGCATAGAGTAATATATTGATGGTATACCTATGATAGACATATATACCATAAAAGTAATGATTTATGACAATAATATGTTGGAAGCCTTCTGTGGTTCCCTAAGAGACACTTATCTGACTTGCTTTGCTTATGTATCTACAATATTGTATATAATCAGGGGTGGAAGGTTTTTACTGTATTACCTGTGACAGAGCTGTCAAGCACTGAAGCTCCCATAGGAAGCAGTCAAGTGGAGGAGAGAAAAGCAAAGTGCACATTTAACTGCCTGTTTAAGTGAAGAGTTATGCAGAGGTGGACTATGGACAGCAGTTTCATGAGAGAGGTTGGATGCCAAGGTTTCACAGCGCCTGGTACTTTCTTGTCCAAGCAGGAGCAACTGGTCTCTAGGACACAGAAGCAATGCTTAGATGCATCCCAGCTATTATATACCCAGTTGATGTGTGTGTCTATCACAGCTCTGCCTCTTCCTATAGCTCCCTCCCTCACACGTAATCTTGCTCTGGCAGGACAATAGCATGACTGTGCTGGACCCTAGGAGCTGCTAATACACGAAGGTGTTATCAAACCATGAGAATGAGGAGTAAGATCTCATCTCACATTGCCCACCCCAGTTCTGCATGGCTGCATTGGAGTCACTGACTGATCCAAAATTATTCTCTGCAATTCTCTCACTGGCCTTTTTCTGTTCATTTGTGCTTGCTTCCAGTTAATTTGTGCACATTTTCATACACTTCCTGTCAGAGGTGTAATAATTTCTAGGAAGTAGCTGGCAGCAAAGATCAGCCATCTGCCTGGTGACCACAAAAGTGGCTGCTCCTATATAAACAGAAAAGAGCAGGAGCCACACTGAAGTTCAAGTTTACCTGAGGGGTTAAAGTAGTGAGCTATTAGCAAGACAGAAATGCTCTAATTAGGTGGAGAACACCAAGAACAAAGACTTGGAGGAAAGGAGGAGTAAAGGGTCAGATGCCTGCGCACCTGGGGAAGGGAGGAAGAGAGTAGAGAATGAGAGACTTGTAAAAGAAAAGAAGAGAGACTTGTAAAGCGTTATAGCCAGTGCAGAGGAACTTCAAAAATGCATTTTCTGCACTCAACAAATCTTCAGAATTGAAAAGAAGCCTTTAAGTATGACTTCACCAAGGAAGTAGGTGACTGTTTTAACAGGAGTGGAAATAATTCCAGACAACTCATTTATAAAAGTTGGCGGACACTGTGAGAAAATTTCATCCATGCTGGGTGACTGAATTCTAGTAATTTTTCATTCTACTGCTGGGGTGAAGCAAGTAAGTAAATTAAATAAAGATCACTATAAAAAAGTATTCCCTCATATAAGATATTGCCATCTGAATATTACTCTATGTATTGCTGATAACTGTTCCATTTTGTAGAGATCAATACAAGCAGGTTCCTTAATTTATAGTATTTAAAAAGCAGGATACATGGTGAAAGTAGAGTTCACTTAACTGCAATTTCATTGAAATATATTCCTCTGAGTTCTTCTGGAGGATGTTAATGTGAAACATAAGTAAGGATTATTGTATGAAATAACATACTAGAAAAAGTTGAGACAAGCAAAGTTAAACTTAGTATACCCAATTTCATATGCTAATAAAAATTGTTTTTAAAAATGCTCTTTTCAGAGAGACCAGCTGCAAAGCAGAACAAGGAATGAAAATGTATCAGAATAGACTACCTGCAAAGGCTCCTTTAAAAATCTGAGCCATTATGAAACAGTGGCAGACTGCTTAAGAGCACATAATTCTCAAACCATAAGAGCTTTAATATATTAATGAGGTGAAGTTGTGAGTCCCATTGTTACTAGGATATGCTATGTTTGTGTACTTTATGCAAATCCAAAGAAGGTTTTTAAGCAGTGGTTCAGTGCATGTAAAAAATTACCTAAAGACTATGAAGAAGTATATCTAATGTCAAATACAGTAGAGTTTAATTTTGGTTATTTTTTTGCATGAAGATGCATATGGCTGTGTGTTGGATATATTTAGTGGATTTTTACACTATTTCTCCCCTTTTTCACCTTTCTGTATCATTGCCCTGAAGTATCCTGGGTAAGCCTTGGTTATGTATCATGTGTTTACTGAAAATATTATGTGCCTTCTCTGTTATGGGAATATTTGATATTGCTTGTATTATCAGCTACTTTTAGAATGAGTGATTTTCCCCATTAAAAGCCATAAAGAATCGAATATCAAATAGCAGCATTTTCTCCTCACCTCTGCTTCTTTCTGGGTAGATTGATGAGTCACCTTACCTTGTATGCAAGAGACATTTCCTAAAAGAACTTTCTAGGTTTCTAGCAGTTTCCACAAAATACACTTGATTTCAACCCTGTTAAATTATGAAGATATATACCATAAGTCATTGTTTAGAAAAGCTGAGATCGTAGCCAAATATCTTGAGAAAACATAAAAAGATTAATGATTGAGTTCTATGTGGCTCCCAGATTCTCACTTCCTGAGTCAGTGTAGCTGAGACATATCACAAAGATGACACATATTGACTCTGGGGAGGGAGCAGCAATTATTTGCTTTATTATTTTCCATGTCAGGCAAGTAATAGAACAATACTGTGCCAGCCAGCAAAGGAAGAAATTTCTAGCCTGTCTGTCCTTCAGCTTGAAGAACTGTTGTACATACTTCTCAAAGACAGGTATATATTTGGAAATTAGGACCTTACTGCAAAAAAAGAATAAAAATACCAAAATCTTCTGCTAGATTCTGCTTTGAAGCAAGAAAAATTACCAGGAAGTATAAAGAGTGCTCAGTTTCCACATTAATGCCCTTTCAGGGAAGTGGCCTATGGATCACCAATTCCAAAAATTTATTTTCATGGTGGTGCTGTGTAGCCTTTCTCCTATAAGACAGAGCAAAGTTGTTTAATGTTTGTTTAGTCATTCTCAAATGTCTAGACATGTTGCCTTTGTTGTTTGTTTCATAGATCTATTTGAGATTCTTGGACTACGAGATGCAGAATTCCAATGAATGCAAAAGGAATTTTGTAGCTGTCTATGATGGAAGCAGCTCTGTGGAGGATTTGAAAGCAAAGTTTTGCAGCACTGTTGCTAATGATGTAATGCTGCGGACAGGTCTTGGGGTAATCCGCATGTGGGCAGATGAAGGCAGTCGAAGCAGCCGATTCCAGATGCTCTTCACATCTTTCCAAGAACGTAAGACCCTAATCAGTGTGCCCACCTTTCATTTTTTTTAACTTATACAAGTCCCGAAACTGTTTATGTTTTCTTCATGAAGAGTAGTCACTGAATAATATTCCCAAACAAGCTAGGGAAATACTCAGAATACTTTTTATCCCAAGCATTTTTAGTGTGCAATAATTTGTAACACGGTGGATAGAACACAAGATTCAGAGACAGGAAGACAGGTACAAGTAGTCATGACCGGTGCAGTCGTATGACCTTGGTTTTTGTCTGTTCCCCAAGCTACCAGGCCACTATGCCTGGTTTCCCTTAAACAATGTGGAAAATAATACAGCTCTGAAGGTTTTTATCAAGCATGCT
>JANIJG010018266.1:11108-45149 GCA_024611175.1 Megaceryle torquata | reverse complement strand
ACAAAAAAAAAACAAAGGCATTTGCACCGATTTCTGAAAATGACTTTTTTTTCTTTCTCTCTTTTCTTTTTTTTTTTTAAATTAGAATATGTCTCCTTGGAGATTGCATGTGATTAATATTAAGATCAAATTTCTGCACGATTATCTGTTTTACATTTAGAAAAGCTTTAGTTTATTTTTATTTTTTTTTCTGCTAGAAAAAAATAACTCTTTGGTGCCCAGAGCATGGATGCTTCTGTTTTTTCTCTTCTGCTTTTTTAAACAATAGAGACGGGTTTCAGCATGTTTGCTACAAACGAATATAAAGGAAAGGAAAATTGAGGAGAATCAAATAAAAGCATGAATAAAAACTGCTACAAATAGTTGCCAAGCTGCTTTCTTTTTAATAATCTAGCAATTATTTCGGCTTAAATGGTGCTTAAACCCTGACCATGCATGCTTTTCATTGTGGCTCAGAATATGCGTGTATGTGTGTGTATGTTTGTGTGTATTTGTTTTGAAACGTTTTTTTTCAGTGAGCATTTGCACAACTGGAATTCCTGTGAGTTATATGCATGTTTTTGATAAGAAAAATTGCATACAAATGAATGACTGTATTTGTTTGACTAATATTTCATGATATCTAATGCAAAGTAGCTTCATTTTTAAATGAGTTCTTTCTGATCTTTTGGGGGGAGGGTAAATCGCTGCATGTTTATGACAATTGAAGTGTTTGTGTATTTCTTAAAGGTTGATTGTTTATTTGCTTGTTTCTAACACTGAACAGCAAGGGGGTTATTTATTTATTTATCTATCTATCTATTTATTTATTTATTTATTTATTTATTTATTTTAAAATAACAAACCTCCAAGGCATCTAATTTAAAAGAGCATCGGTTACAAAGCTTTCCATATTACCTGAAAACAAGCAGGAAAGTATGTGTTTGTGTGAGAGTGCTCAGCTCTTTTGGGGAGGTGCGTGATCTTTTTCTTGCTCCTTATTCTCCCCAAGAAGAGTTAAAATGCTGGGGCACTATTGCGCCTGTGTGCACCATGGGAATTCTGCTAGCAAAACCAGGGCTGGCACCAGGTGGGACAGGTGTATCGCGATAGTGGGCAAAGACAAAGGTGAGGACAAGGGTTGCCAAAAGGGGTTAAAGGTGCTTTTAAAGCGAGGAAGCATCAGCTTCTGTATGTACATAAATGTCTAATTTTCTAATTTGCCCCATGTTACGTAGAAAGTAAATGGGAAAATATTTTCTGATATGTTGTTTTCTTTCAAATTAGTTAAAAGATAATTGGGTGGGGGAGATGGTTGTTCAGATTTAACCTGGTTTACAGGTTGTAACCATTTTGTTGAGAAGAGTTATGGTTTTAGGAGGCTTTTTTCCTGATTGTGAAAAGGTTACCTGCTGAACTGGATCTGAGCTATCTTAATTTTTTTTTTTTTTTTTTTAACTGCAGTTGTGGAGCTGAGGATCAAACCTTTGTACCTGTGGTGTACTGGGTATATTGTGTAATCCTGTTTGCACTTGTTAGCTGAGCTTTCTCAGAGTTCTGCCATTAAGTTTGGTTGTTTTTTTTTTTTTCTGTTGTATACAGTTAAATCTCTTAATGTGCAGTTCTATAAAGCAGCTCTTCTCTTATTGCTCTAAGTTAATTCATACCTGATGTTGCTCTTCTCATAGCATCTTACCCCCCAAAAAAATACTTTGTTGGAGTTTCCCCATGCTAAATGGTTCTGGCCTGTTGGTATCTTAGGCCACTATTCAAGTTGATGCTGAAAACTTTGTGCATTGAGTTTGCCATTCCCAGCTCTGTTCCTAGTAGTCTTCCACGTCACCTAGGCATCATATATAATTTGACACAGCTGACAGCATCTACTTAAAAGAATCTTGGGTCTGAGCCAGAGTGGAAATTGAATTGCCTCTAGACTCCCTAATATTAATGATCCTTCCAGGTCAGCACAGGAGTAATTGCCAGGGCAGCCTGAGGAATTGTCCATTAAACCTGCCTAGATGGTTGCTCACCTATGGAGAGATGCATCCGGATAACACCTACAAAATGAATTCCATTTCCTTAATATAAGGTCTGCTAGAGTTATGAATATGTCAAAAGCCAATGTGTGATGTCAAGTTTAATACCAAGTGATATTTCTGGCATTTTAATATTGGTTATAACTACGGCTAGGCAGATTTGCTTTAGATATAGCTGAAAAAGAAATCCACACAAAAATCTGGTTTGTGGTTGTATCTTGAAAGGCAAGCCTGTATTTCTGTAAAGGTATAGTTTGATCTAAAACCTTGCGGCATAAAGCAAGAGAAGAAAAGGTCGTATTGTGCACGTTCTTCAGTCCATGAGGTACCTGTGCATTTAAAGCAATCTATTAATCACTCAAAGTTTGCATACACCAGGGCACACCAATGAGGTGGGCACCTGGATCTTTAATCCAAAATCAATATTCAACAGGAATTCAGAGGAGGCAAACAGCCTAAGGACAATGTTTAAGAACTCAACTGCACTTTATGACTTGGAGTAATGCTGATTTAGCAAGAAATCCTAGTCACAGTGCAAGAGGATTTATTTTTTGACCTTGTGCATTTGAGATGACATAAAAAGTTAAGAGCTGTCATCATGGCTTTACTGCAAGGAGGAGCTGGTTCAGCCATCCTCTGTTGTTATTATGAAAGGTACCCACGTGGAGTACCACAGAACAGAGGTGCACAGAAAAGACTAAAACACCAATGCTTCAAAACAAAAATCACATTTTTCTGAAATTGCTTCTATGCCAGGTAGATGACTTATCAAAAATACTATCATGAGCGTAGTTTGGTGACACAGATAAGGGAATGATCTAATCTGCTGCAATCCAAATAGGAAATACCCTCTAAGAGGTCTTGGACCACTACCTAGAATCATAGAATACCAGGTTGGAAGGGACCTCAAGGATCATCTAGTCCAACCTTTTAAGGTAAAAGGAAAAAAAAAAAAAAGTTTAAATGAAATGGCCCAGCAGCCTGTCAAGATGAGTCTTAAAACTGTCCAGTGTGGGGGAATCTACCACTTCCCTTGGAAGATTATTCCAATGTCTAATTGTTTACATGGTGAAACTTTTTCTTCTGGAATCCAATTGGAATCTCCACAAGAGTAATTTGTACCCACTGCTCCTTTTGTTTTCCATGTGACTCCTCGTAAATAGGGAATCTCCATCGTCTTTGTAGTCACCTTTTATGTACTGGTACATGGTAATAAGGTCTCCCCTAAGCCTTCTCTTCTCAAGGCTAGAACAAACATAATTTTCTTAGCCTTTCCTCATATGGTAGGTCTTCCAGTCCTCTGATCATCCTTGTTGCCCTTCTTTGGACACTTTCCAGCCTGTCTGCATCTTTTTTTATATAGTGGGGACTAAAACTGAACATAATACTCAAGGCGTGGTCTGACCAGCACTGGGTAGATTGGGATAATGACTTCTTTATCTCTGCTGGTCATGGTCTTGTTAATGCAACCTGTTCATCTGTTCTCTCTCTTCACACCTATTGAAAATCATGGTGCCTTTTATTCAACAGCTATGTAAACTATATCAGCCTCATATTATAAAAGGTTTTCTCAATCTGCTGACACTCTTCTGCCTCTGGTCACCCATTGCCACTGCTTAGCGCAGTTGTTTCTTCTTAAAGCTCCTTATGTCTTCACACTGCTGGAGATGGTGTCACAGCTTTGTTGGGTTGTGTGTATATAAAGAAATCAAGATAAATAGTTGAAGAAAACATCAATTTCAGACTTAGATAAGGTAAAGCGTGACATTTGGAAGTTGTTGATGAACAGTAAATGGTTTTCATAACTTTTTGGTTGACATTTTCAATAGCTCAAAATATTTTATCATTATTTTTATTGTGTATATTAATATAAAGTTTAGTCATCCTATGTGTTTCATGTTGCTAATTATTATGAATTAGCTAAGTTTTTTTCAGCAACTAACTGATCATATTTTCTGACACAAAAAATAATATTACACTTGTTTTGCACCTTCAGCCAGTAGTGAAGTTAGATTTCTGTCTCTATTATTATGTCTTTGTTTTTACATTTCTGACATGATTTTTCAATCCATACGGTGTTCTATCCTGCTCTTGCAAGCTGTTCTAAGCAGCAGATCCAGGAAGAGTGTGACAAAAGCATGAGAGGTTGCTCTCGTGGGGTAGCTTGAATGGTTGCAGTATTTTGCTATGCTGTTCTGCATTGCCTCTCTCTTTTTATCTTTGTCTACATCTGAATTGTACTTTATTTTTCCCTTGGGATGCATAATTAGATTTAGCTTATAGTGACATGCAGTTAAGTAGGGCTAATCCTTTTTTTCTGATCATATCTTGCAATCCATTTTTGGTGTAACTTAGGTAATGCTTCCAATCTAAATTGCATATCTAGATGAGACAGAATAAGGGCCAAGGGCAAAACTTACAGTCAATAGCCTTATGAAATGGTGTGGAATGACTGTAAATCCACAAATAGCCAAAGAAACCGTTGTGGTTACTCATCCATAGTTCCTCCAAAGAAATACCTGTTGGAACTGATTCTGTGAAGACCATGTGCCGTGACTGGTTAATTTTTCATGGGATGCTGCAAAGGTGTTAAAATTAATTTTCTGTGCCAGTAACATCTAGGTTACTACTAGTAAGAAATAGTGCCTTCTTTTTTTTTTTTTTTTCCCCCTCTACTAATGCATTAGACTGCATAAGGGACAAAAAATTAGTTCAACCTTTGAAAAAAGTTAGAAGGGCTAGAGATTAGAAAATGTGGTTTGTATCTGTGGGAAATCTGGGTTGTGGACGCACGGGTTAGTCCTGTGCAGAAGTGTGGTTGAGTCTACAAAGAAGATGGATTTAGGGTGAAATTCCACTATCCTTAAGGTCAATGGAAGTTTTGTCATTGACTTTAATGTTATTGACATGTTATCCCTGGCAGAAGTCTGAAAAGCACAGAGTATAAAGTCTAGGTAGGAAAGGAATTGATTTCTAAACCTAACTATCTCTTGGTTGATAGTTGCTAAAAGTATATCAGAAGTGAAGTGGAAAATGAGCAAGGTGGTATTTTCACCAAAATTACTCATTTTAAATTCCATCTCAAGAACTAAATGATTACTTGCCAGTGAAGAGTTGGGAAGCTTTCAGGTGATAAGGCATTTCTCACACTGGTAGTTTGTAATGTCTAGGACCTTGGAACACTTTCTGGTTTGAGTCTGGCTGTATGTTTTTGGCACAAATCCAGAAATGAATCTAGCAAATTGTGGGCTTTAGCACAGACTAAATTGCATTTCTTTGTCACAGTCATGTTAGTGCCTTATTCACTGGTTGCTCTAAATTGGCAGTGGTATGGCTGCAAACCTATAAAAACTAAGCTACATGAAGTAAAGACTTAAAGTATTTTCTTTGAGTTTCTGCAAGTTTCTTTTTGGTTTTTTTTTCTTTCTTGTATCTATTTTCTAAACTCCTTTGACAGTTCACCTTGTTTGTAAAGGCTACACCATCACGTATGCTGTTGTTAATTATTCTGTATTGGAGGCAGGGAGAGGTGATTTGTTTTTCTGTGTTGTTGTTTAGTCCTGCTTCATCTTTGTTGTTCAGGGATTTTGTTGGATTTTCAAAATTTGTCTATGAGTTTATTTGAACTGATAACCAAAACCAGTACATTAGCAAAGTTGGTGATCAAGTTCAGTGTCAGGAAAAGGATGGTTCAAGTCCAGGGCTGTCTGTTGGCATTAAGACTGCTTCCCAGTTATACAGCTCCCTCAAAGCAGAATATACACCTGGGTCGCAGCTGCATCAAAGCAGTGGAGAATGGCTTTTGGTTTTCACCTGGTTTATCTTTCATGTCTTTAAGAAATATGTTGCCCAGAGAGTATATGGAAAATAAGCAAATGTCTGTTGCTTGTATAGAGCACGTTGTACAGTAAAAGCAAAACTTAAGTTCCTATAGCCTTTGTAATGCTTTTTTTTTTTTAGTTTCTCATTCAAGTTACAGTTGCTTAGCAACAAGGATATGACAGCAAGTGAAAAGTGACAATTTTACTTTACATATAAGACAGGTGTGTTAAATACTGGTATTAAATGTCAGTAATGCACCAAAGATGAGGAAGCTGAGGAATAACTACAATGGAGTTTGACAAAGAATAAACGGCTGTTGCATTTCAGAGCAGTGAGGTGGCAGTGACAAGGGGGTGGGGGACCACTCAGCCAAAATCACAGCGGGCCACATAAAAAGTCCTCTCCTTTAAGCTCCGCTCCCAAATGCAAATATGTTCTGCAAGGTTGATGTGAACGTCATCCTGGGCAAGCTCACTTCCCCTGGCCCATGCTAGCTTCACAGTGGTTTGCAGAGCCAAGCTAAAAATGTAGTTTGTGATTACATAGAGGATGTCCATCTGCACTGAACAGCCTGAACAGCCCCGGGCCCTCACTGACAACTGCGTCTGTGGAACTGCTATGTCCCACGTGAGCATTAGTGACCAATTTCAGCATGCGTTGCATCAATGCCAAAATAACTCTCCTTTCATCCTAGGCATAAAGGGCACAATACTATTGCACTGCTCCCATATTTGTCTTTAGGCTTAGCTCTGAGAAATGCAGTCCTCATCCTTTAAATGAGTTCAAACTTAGTCTGGACCTGCAGGAGATCTCCACAGGAGTACCTTGGCGTGTTCAGTGCATGTTGGATTATGGTCACCTTTTTCAGTTTTGGTTCGGAAGAGACCTTACAGGAGAGCCTTTCTATTACTCATTTTTTTATTTATTGAAGTTATTCCTGCTAACTTAACAGATAGTGAGATATTTCTGGTAACTCTTGCAGGGGTCAGGGCACATGAAACAGCTAACAGAGAATCAGCATAATTTGTTTCTTTTTGCTTCTATCTGAAGTGCTAAATAGCTCATTGCACCATTTTTACCTAGAGGCATAACAAAGTAAGACCCCCTCATTTTTTTTCTGTAAGCTACACTAGCAATTGTCATCTTCACCAGCTCTGTTACCTTTGCAGCTTTACCTGTGCAGAAAAATTCTGTTGCTACAAAATTCCTCTTTCAGCTGCAGATATCTATGGAATAATATAAGTGAAGTGGCAGCAGAGGTATCTGAAAAGGCTTCAAATGCAACCTTTGCAAAATACTCCTTCAGGGTTAATGTTGTTGATGTGTGAGGGAGAAAGGATACAGATTGACATTCAAATCTCACTGGTTTTGTGCCACAGATGGCTACAAAGGAAATAATAGCAACTTTTAAACCCATAGGAATGTATCTGTCACTTTGTCTAATCTTTGTTTTCTGTCAGTCTACAGTAAATGACTGAGATGGTCACCCTAGTGCTGAAAAAGTCTGAAAACTTCCTTGTATCCAAACTGTCTGTAATATCTGTTCCCTATTGCGATACAGGTGATTTATCTGAACCAGGAAAGGGCAGCAACTTTTATGACAGTGGGAGCATTCTTCCAGTGTGCCACCACTGTAAGATGAAGAACTCTGGCAGCTGATCCATGACCCCTGATTCTGCCTTGTATTGTGCAGAGACTGACTTCACTGCTCTAGTAGACTTGGTGTTATTCTTTTTTTAGTCCTTTAGCCCAGTATCCAGACAGCTTCAGAGATTAAAGTCAGCTTTTCAACTTCAGGTATTGTACATGGAAATAAAGCAACTGAAAGTAACCTGGCTAAATGATCTAAAAATACAGTGGGAAGTGACTAATTCCCCTTGAAAGCCTACCTCAACTGTAATTCATTTCAGTTCCAAGAGAAGATTCTCATTTATTTGTGATTAATTAGACAGAACCATCTGAGATTACTAAATAATAAGATGACCATGGAAAATAACGTTATTCCCCTTGAATGAACTGTAAGCGTCTTCAGTTGTTTATCAGACTATTAGTGCGTGAC
Source organism: Megaceryle torquata (assembly GCA_024611175.1). Taxonomy (NCBI): domain Eukaryota; kingdom Metazoa; phylum Chordata; class Aves; order Coraciiformes; family Cerylidae; genus Megaceryle; species Megaceryle torquata. The sequence goes on along the minus strand of JANIJG010018266.1, from coordinate 37,253 downwards.
ATATGCCTGTACTACTGATGAGGTATAGAGTGCAAGATGCTGCCTTAACCATGTTGATAACTGAAGTAAGAGCAGATGAATCTGTGAAAAATCTTGGTTAAACAATATTCTCTCAGAATGTGGAAACTAGTGTTATTTAGAGCCTAACTAGAGTCTGCAGCTCTCTTAGCCAAGGGCTTGGGTCCTGTTCTTTCTGGCCCCACTTCCTTGTCAAATCAGGGTGTGAGTACAGGATGACCTGTATTTCTATCTAGCTTGAATGTAAAAACTCCTCTTCTTTCATCCATTTTTGTGAACTTCACATTCCTCATTTATTTATTAATATTCCCGATAATTTCTAAGTTTTAACTGAATTTAAGGATCCAAGCAAGAATTGAGTGAAACAGTTATTAATCACATTATTCTGAAATTTTGGAGAAAGCTTTGTGTCACTCTTTAACAAACACACATTCAATTAATGGCAAGCTTTGCAAACTGCCTTCTCTTTCACATGGTCTTATATTAAAACATTAGTGCTGCTATTTTCAGATATTAAAAATAATTTTATTTTCCCATGAATATTCTCTGCTGGGCTTTTCCTCCAGTACCAGTGTCCCAGAACAGGACATCTGTCTAACAGAGGGCACTGGGAGTGATAAATTAAGTGTATCTTGAAATTATCCTGTGTTGAAATTATCCTGTATGTTCAAATTGCCAGTCTAATAATTAAATATGTTAGAAAAGGTGTAATTATGCTTGTTTTCTTCAGGTGCCATTTGAGTTATTCTCGATTCAGTGTTCTGCGTATATGTGTATGACCTGAAATAAGTCAACAATTAAATAAGCTACTTCTTTGAGGTTGAGTGGACTTTCTCTTCCAGTGAAAGTTTGTTAATTTGGAGGTGGCATTTCTTCTGCCTGTGAGTGGTTTTGCATGTATTTATGCTCAACTGTGTTAGTGTTGATAACTGGGAGGAGGAAGGAAATTCCTGGAAGAAAGGAAAGGCAGAAATATCCTGTGACCTTTGCAAAATAATTAGGAGTGGGAGTTAATGAAAGTACTACATACTCTGTATATGCAGAGTTTTGTCTCTGAGTGTCCTCAGAGGGTGACCCTCCAAGTTAAGACACTGCTGGCAAATAGGGTCCTCAGACTTATAGCAATTCATGAGGTCAGCAGTCAAAAAAAGGTTTTTTTTCTTCTTCCTTGTAAATTCCTGTAGTCCTAATGGAAATGTTAGTAACTGTGTAAGTTATTGGATCTGATTTCCATGTGAGCTGTGCTGGCTCTGAAATACTGGAAAAGATGTTCCAGTCAGCAGGTGCTCTCAGTCTCCAAAAGAAGCATATGAGTTTCAGTGGGGAACACTACTGTAGCACATGCACATCTGCAGCCAAACCACTGATGCTGCTACTTGTGCTCGTGGCCTGATGTTGGGCTGTAAGCGTGGTATGTGTACCTAATCCATAAGATCTCCCTGGCTGAGGGAGCCAGCCAGGTCTGGATGCCATCTTCCTTCCAAAGATCTCTAATTTTATTAGATTCTCTATGTGAAACAGGTGGCTGACTGATTACCAGATAGATTTTAAGAGTTGTGATTGTAGTCTAGATAGGGGAAGTTTTGTTTACCTTGCACTGCAGAGGTCAAATCAGGAGAAACTGTGCTGTCCTTGCCATCAATTTCATGCCAACTAAAATCTCAAAATAAGAGTCTTTTAACTGTTGCTCTTGCTAGTCCAGTCTCTTCTTCTTTTTATTTTGTAACCTCATTTACAGTGGAAGACTGAGTGTTATACTCAGATTGCAGAACCAGCACCTCGCTGAAATGTCTGGCAGCAATACCTGCATCTTATATCTGTTGTTTCTTCCTGCCTGAAAATTCAGCTGAGCATCACTGCATCTGTCCCTGCTCCATACCTGCTCTTCTAGAATTGCACCTTGGGCCAATAGCTCACAGGCAGTAGTCCCACTTTGAGCCGTTATCAGTGTAAAGGGGAAGAGATCTCAGTGCAAGAGCCTGCTTTCAGTAGTTTTCAAAAACAAAGAGGCCAATATGCTATAACCACCCATCTGCCACCAGTATCTTGCAAGCCTGACGGCTTTGATTCCTGCCTTTGCATGCCATGCCCATGAAGAAGGCACCTTCACAAGGTCACACACCAGTATGCTTTTATGCTCAGAAAACTGATGAAGGGTTATTCAGAACAACAAAGTGAAAAGTCTCTGAAAGGATTCGTCCCTCAGCAGGTATTTTGAATCTTGCATGCAGCTGTGGGCTACAGCTGTGGAAGTCACACATAAATTATTCTTGTGGGGACAGCTAATTGGCAGGTTCTCCTTCAAAATGAGACCCTTTTGTGTGGTGAGTATGCATGTGCATATTTTCATACTCAGGCAGAGCTGTGAAAATATTAGATGCATAATCTCATTTTTTTTCTGCGGTGATTCAGCTGTGGAGGACAGCTTATGTATTTGAGAATGATCGTAGCTAGCTCTCAGCCCTCATACAAAGGGAAAAGATTGTATTGGAGTAATCTGATTTCAGGCAGAGAATCTCCTTTGGACAGACATGCTACCTCAAACTTCTCGGTTGATGCCATCCTCAAGAGTACTCTGTAAAACAATGTAATAAAACGCTGATTAATGCCTTAGAGGTAGTGGAAGAGAAGACTAAATCAATTGTAGAAAGTTAGAATATTTCTTATATAAGACAGTGATTATGAAACCAGTCTAGGGAACTCCTGTAGCCCCTTTAAAAACAACCAACCTGCGAAGACTAGGGCATTTTAACTTTCCAGAAAAAAAAAAAAAATAAAAAAAAGAAAAGGAAAAAAAGAAAAAAAAACTTCAGAAACTTTAGAGTTTATCTTTGTGGTATTCCAAAACATGAGGAGAATATCCAAATACAGCTGCCAAAGAGCAAGGATAACACATGGGTGCGGAGAGGGAGGATTTGGGATGCAGCAGGCAACATAGAGGTTTTCTTTGCTTCTTGTTCTGCATTTATGAAAACTTAAATTCCATCAAGACCTGAATAGAGGGTAGACACAGGCAGGCTTTAACTCCTTGGATTACAGCACATATTCCTTGATGATTACTGTTCATCTCCTTATAACAGTGAGATTTACCAAAATACAGGATTAAACAGATAAGCAGTTGGTGGCAATATGGAAAGTACAGGAGTTGTGTGTTTGTCCCAGAGAGGACTGTAGGGATGCTGAAGAAGATTCTTAAATACTGTTTGTGTTTTCCCAGAGACATAACAAGAAAGAACATAGGCAGATGTAAATTGGGCCGGTTTAGGGACAATTGAGAGCAGCCTGGAGAAACTGCTAAGGAGCTGAATATGCAGTTGGTTGATGCCAAAATTCACCAGAAGAGACAGATGCAGGACAGCATGGGATAATTTCAGCTGAAATTCACAATACATCTGGCAGGTGCTATTGTGCTGCTGGAAGCAGTCAGTTAACAGAGTTGCCTGATGGGGTATTTCACAAAAGGAAAGTTTCCTGCTTGTGAATAAATAGGTAATGGAAGAGGCCTATCACAGCTGAGTGTGGAAAAGCATGAGGAATATCAAGCTCAAAATAAAAGAACTGAGGTCCAAAGTTTCTAATATCAAGATGTCCATTCACCCAGAGAATTGGAAAGATGATGCTCATTAAAAATGTTTTCTTTTATCTGTACACATATTTCAGCCAACCTTTTAGAAGGTTATTAGAAACCATTTTCAGTGTGTGGCTTCTGAGATGCATCAATAAACATAAAGCATCAGGGGAGAGAGTCTGGGCATTTTAAAATAAAGACAAATTTTAGCCAGGTTTTTGCCAGATTTAATAAAACGGGTATCCCTTCCACTTTTCTCCCCCAATATTGCCATTAGAAGCTATTTATATTAAATGTGAAAATTATGTGGTAGAACCGTTAGAACCTTTATTTTCATAAATCCCATTTTACATGTCAAAAATCACATTGCAAAGGAAATGATGTAAGGTTGACTGGGACATGGATAGCTTAGGAAGGTCTAAAAACCTTTTTAAGATAAGACTTCTTTTGTGACAAAATAAAAATTGCTGAAAAGCTTCTCACTGTGGGGATTGGGTTTTCTGGGTGTGAAGAAGGATAATGAGTTGGAATTGTTGTGTGAAAATTGGAATTGTGTGTGAAAAGGTCTGTGATATTTTGTGATGAAAGAGCACTAAAGTGTTCTCTGAAAAGAAAAGGAGGAATCTGGAAGAAACTGAGGTCTTGGGCCACTTCTGCTGCAGGCAATCACCTGCAGATAGATTGGTGGTTGGTAGAGCCTATGGAAACTATGTATCTGTGAAAGTACCACATTTTGAGGTGCCTGACTCTCATGGCCTTTAGGGTGGCATATCACAGTCACCCTAAGAAAGACATCCATTAGCTGAGAAATATTTCTGTACATGAACTATGTCATTATCTAGAATAACAATGTTTTTTACCAGAGTGGCCTGTTAGCAACAGTTTGTATATTTAAGAATATGTCTCAGTAATAGTGGAACAACTGACCAAATAATCCTAATCCGGGGGCTTCTCAATGATCTGAACTTCTTCAGAACCTGTTGAGGATACAGAGGCTGGTAGATCTGTCGGTCTTTATCCAAGCAAAATTCCCTCTGGCAGCAGAGGGAATAATGCCTGGTAAGACCTAAAGAACAAGTTAGTGGAATTACACCAGAGGAATTCATCCTTGCTTCTGAAAACTTCTACTTTAACCTAGTTGACAATATGGAAGGGAAGCAGTAGTGGGAGATTAAAGAGCAATTAGGGGAAGAGTGTGCTTGTAAAGCAATTCTGGCTTTTTGTTGTTTGGTTTCTGAAATTATTTTAATTGTCTTTCATTTAAGAGTGTTGAACCTGTAATGAAAATGAGAAATTAGGTGTTGCAGTTAGAGGGGGAGTTGCACTTATTGAAAAGATCAGGATTGGATGCAGGAGCTGGTGCACAATGCTGAAGCCACTTTTGTCTTCCAAGTGGTTCTTGACTTTGTGAATATCTGTGCATTTTACATGGTAATACAAAATATTCCTTCAACTCCTTTTTTTGAATATCCTTATACATTAATATCTGTCCTATGATGAACAGCAAAAAATGGTGTAGGTCAAACATAGGCATTCCTATTTGTTATAATTAACATCCATGATCTCTGCAGTGCCGAGTGTAGCTTAGTCCCAAAACAGCTATGGATATAGGTGTTGGCACTTCTGAAGCTTCACTGGATTTCTGTGGCAGAGGAAAAGAAGGAAAAAAAATACAACAAAATTAAAATTCCTGTTTTACATAAATCTCTTTCTACTGTGGCTTTCCACAGTATAAATTATGGCATGAAATATTGATTTGTTGCAAGGCATGGTTCTGTAGCTTATTTGCTTAACTCCTGCAGTATTTTAATGAAAATCCAATTTGATTTTGACAGGTTAGGGTTGTACTTTTAAAGGCAAAGTGGCAGATTCGTAGGTAGTGATTCCTTGAAGAGTGATTATAGAGACAGTTGCTTATATAATTACTGCATTATATGTATATTACCAGTGTTACATGACATTAAAATGAGTAATTAATCCATATTCTTATTATCCCCATTAGCTAAAAATACAGAGAATGAGAAAAGTGGGCCAACCACCATGAGAAATAGAATGGGTCCTCAGAAGAGGTTTTGATTGCTGAAGAAAATGAGATGCCATGTCTGATAAGAAGGTTGCGAGCATGTATTTCTGAGATTCTGGCATTCTACTTTGCAGATTATTTTTCTGAGCTAGAATAATTAGGGCTATTTGTTGTTTTCATGTTTCTATGGTTTTAATTCTGAGCTGTTCTGCCGTCGTAAAAGCACAGGTTTTCTCTTGGGTACACTCAACACTGGCCTCAGCTCCCAACTGCACTGAGGCATTGCAGCTCATGCTTCTCTAAGCTAAAGTGGCTCAGGCAGACAGGGAGGGGCTAAAAATGAAGCATAATGAAGGCTCTTGGAGGTCATGGATGATTACCCTATGAAAACAGTTTTATTTTGCAAAACAAAAGTCTGTGTAAATTGGAGTGGAGGGGTTAATTTAAATGCTTGGATTTGGGACAGAAATAATTAGTTTACTGAATCTCTAGTTCTTCTAACTGTGTATAGTCCTTTGCAAGTAAAGGTGCCAAAGTGAAAACCATTGCATGCAGTGCATTGCATCTCCAGAACTGGATCCTTTTTGACATGGGAAAGGCAGTGCAGAATTGGAAGTTAGTACCCAATCTGAAGTTGAATACATATTGCAAGATTCACTAGTCTTTAATTGATGCTTTAATGAAGTTTTGAGTCAGACAGCAGTGACCTGTGTGAAAGCAGCTGTGAAACAGTAATTGTATCTTTCTAAACAATATGAAATGCATGGATTAAACACTGAATTTCCCAAAAATGCACACATGCTCACTCTGCCTATTTTCTAGTTCACTGTACATAGGAGAAGAATTAAATATTTAGTAATTTTCCTCTTCTGCAGATAAAAGTGTGCTTTCTTTTAAATTATTCTTTTTTAATTAATGGTTCGGGTGCCTGAAACAACACAGCAAGTTCAGAGGTTTACCTATGAGGCTAAGCATTTGTTGTGATGGAAAATGCCTGTTGCTTGGCAGGTTATTGTTCAGACTGAGCAAGTTTCAACTGCTGTTAATTAGCTTTTGAGCATTTGAGCATTTTGGGGGTTTTGGGGTGGGGTTTTTTTGGATTTGTTTTTTTTGGGGTTGGTTTTTTTTTTTTTTTTTTCTGGTTTTGGTTTGGTTTGGTTTTGGGGTTTTTTTTGTAGCACAGTAATTTCTCTGGTGTTTGCTCTGTGCTTAACCAGGTAAAGTAAACATTAAATCTCAGTTAAGATTGTTAATATGTATCAAGCAGAAATTCTCAGTAGTACTCAGTTCCTCCAGCCGTTGCTTTTGGGAAAGCAACGCTGTTGTTTTGCATGAGATGGATGCATTATACGCCTACAGACAGTGGGCAGTGGGTTTTTATTCAGTCTCTTCAATATGGCAACATATGCTGCAACAAATGTGCTTGTGAATAAAATACTGTAGCAAATTAATTGCAGGCATGCTAGGGTTGGGTGTGTTGTGTAGTGTTATGGTGTGTCTTTTACATATGGAGCATGTTTTCTGGAAAGTACAGTACAGTCTGAGAAACCACATAGAGTCAGACTCAGCATACCGGAGTCTTGTAATTAATAGATGGTACCTTGGTGTGTTTCATGCAGTCCCCAATGAGAGTCAAAAACCTGAGTGCTGGAAGGGGATCCCTCTATCACAGGGAATAAATTATCTAAAAAAAAAAAAAAGGTACAGTAATAGAAAGGTAAGGTTTTTGTAACTAGAATAAGTAACAGAGGATGAACCCCTCAGCATCCATAATAGAAGAACTGGGAATTGTGGCAATCCCTCTCTTGCAAAGGTTTCTAAGTAGCAGGTGCTTGCAGAGGAGAGGGAGCACCCCCGATAGTGCCCTCTCCTCTCATCATGATGTCCAAGTTCCAGCTGTTGTTTGGCATCTGTACCTGGGGAAGCCAATTGGGCCAAAATACATGGAAGCAATGGGTGATTTCTTGGTCCTTCACTGGAAATGCACCCAGTGTAGTTGTAGAATCATAGAATGCATTGGATTGGAATCTCTACAGGTCATCTAATCCAACCCTCCTGCAGTGAGCTGGGACATCCTTAAGTAGATCAGGTTGCTCAGAATCTCATCACGCCTGACTTTGAATTTTTCCAGGGATGGGGCCTCCACCACCTCCCTGGGCAACCTGTTTCAGTGTTCCACAACCTTCATAATAAAGAACTTCTTCCTAAAGTAGTTGTGTCAGGGGCTCGTCAGAAAGTAACTGTGGGGTGGGAGAGTGGCTGTGTGTCTCTGCCTGTCTCCATTGCTGGTGCAAAACCCGGTGCTACATTTCCCAGGGGAAGTCATGTGTCTCTGAGCTCGGTGAGTCATTGCCTTAATTAGCCAGAGAAGAGGGCTGCCTTTCCATTTGCATTACGGAGAGAACCCCAGCTCGTTTGTATGCAGGCAGCCAAGCCCAGGGTGTTCTGAGGACTGGAGTTTTCAGAATCACACAGAGTGACACTGGAAAATGCTGGGCCCAAAACCACATCTCTGCATATCACACTAAAGCTCAACCAGGAACATGAAATGTGTCACAAAAAGAGTAATTAAACTCAAATGAAAGAGAAATAGGCAGAAAGATGCAGACTTGTTCACTTGGGTCCTCTGTGTGTTTTTGGAGCATGGCTTTTGCTGGCGAACCTTGACAAAGAAAAAATTACATGATTTTGTCTGTTCAGTGAGCTGAATTATTTATTTTAAATGAAAATATTTATAATCATATGTCAGAAAATAAGGGTGATTTCTAGGCAACTGTGCCTCATAAGAAACCTGTGGTGTGAAATCTAGGATATGGCTTCTAAATAGTTACCCATCTTAAAGCTGTGCTGGCCTATGTGTATTTTTAGGCATTCTATCAATAAATATTTTATAAAATGCTGCAGACAGTCAAGGGAGGAAGTGTTCTTTTGCAGAGGAATCTAGCTTCAGGTTCCCTATAAAATGATGTGTTTTATAGGGTTGGATGTCAGATACGAAAACAAGGATGTTGTATAAGATGCATCAGATGTGATCACTGAAGAAACCCTGCTGTGTTGTGAATAATTTGTGATCCTTCAAAGAAAATTAGAAGGGCTCTAAGCATACTGTGTAGTGATAAATATCAATCTGGATGTGTTCCTAAAGTGATGAAAAAAACTATTTCTTACTTTTATTAACAACAAGGTCAGATCAGTAGTAAAGGAAAAGAAGACAAATGATATTTATTGATACTTACACTACATGTTTAATGGAGAATAAATTTTGCAAGTGCTCACTGTAATTGCACATGCTGTTGCAAGAAGTCTGCCATCTCCAAGACAGCATTTGGGGATTATAATCACCTCCTGGAGGCTTCAGTCCAGCTTTTTCCAGAACTCTGATTTGTGTCATTGTGCAGTGGTGGCACTGGGTTTATGTACATTTTCTGTATACATGAGAACTGCCTGATGCTCAGCCCGTTCCTGTTAAATTGATGCAGGGGATAACAGGCTTCCTGAAGTACAAATTGACGTGTACAGCTGAGCTTTAGTTATTAGCATAATCTTATAATGGCAGATTTAACTTTCAGAGCAGAATCGCTGAAAACACCCCGTCTGCTGGCATTTGCCGTGCCCCATTAAGCTGAAGAAACACCCAGTCTCATGGAGGAGGGATGGCAGCAGGTGCAGTGGAGTGGTGCTGCCATGCTTTCCCATCAACAGTAAATGGGAGCTGCTGGCTGGCACCCTTGTCCTGCCTTTGGGAAGCAAAATACTTATTTCTCTCTGATTAGTCATCTGAAGACTATCAGCCACCCCACTCTTGATGGTGAGTTAATGCCCTCCTTTTTGCTAAGGTGCTTTCCATATAAAGCCACCTTGATGTTCAGTCAAAGCCGTGGGTGCAGAAGGTTTTAGGGGGAAGAAACTGGCCATTTGTGCTCTGTCCTGTTCTTTTCACTGGGAGCTGTTGCATAAAGCTGCAAGGGCAGAGCTATGTATGCAAAGGTGAACATTTCTCCTGAAGGAAATCCATAACCAAAAAGGGATTTAAGACTGCAGGGAAGGCTTTCATTTCCTTTGCGCAGCAATCCAGTGGAAAACATCTATTTCCTGTTGCCATCCCAGATAAGTTTTTTCTGAGTTCTGTGTTGTTTTAAAAAGCTAGGAATGGGGGCATTTGGAGATTTTGTGTGTTTACAAGTAAATGGTAGGATAGAAGAGGGCATGACAGCAGGCTTTTGCTTGGGTCTACAGCATTGCAGCTACCTGGCATCGTGGCTAATAAAGGAAACAGGAGCCACGTTTCAAGATTGCAGAAGAAGAAAGGACAGTCAGCATTAGGGTGTCACCCGTATGTGTCAGGGTGTCCCCTGTATTATGAGGCAAAATTTACAGATGAGTTCCGTAGAAATCATTTCCCCAGTCATTAAAGCCTTTGGGACTGTGTAGATGTCCATATTCCTGTCACCTATCAAGAGAACTGTAATTTTATATATCAACTTCATCCTCTCCTTATCTATTTTTAATGTGGACAATTGGGTAGGGAAGCTAATGAGCAGCTCTATACACAACTGCTAAATACTAATATCAGTTACCACTTGGTTTATAGTTTGGATTTAAAAAAATAATAATTAAAAAACCAAGGGTTGATAGAGCAGCCTGTAGACTCTGAAAACAAAGAAAGTACTTCCAGACTGACTATTGTTGTGTACCTTTTAGAAAATGGCTTTACTTTATTACCTGTATTACAGGGAGTGGCTAGTCTTCTCCAGACACTGATGGACAAGGTTAAGAAGCATGACTTCCATGTCTTGGATTTTATTTTGAGACAAGGAAAAAAAAAAAAATTACTTTCTTCAGAGAACACTCAATTATAGATTATTTTTTTTTTTTGTAGGATTTTCTTCCCCCCAAATATCTGAGTGTAATTTGCATAAATAGATGTTTTATACCTACTTTAATTCAGGCATTGCTGCAGAAGAAGACTGGAAAGAACAAAGGAAGGAGACTGCAACACTTTCATTATGCTGAAGCAAAATATTAAGACATGCTGAAATATGTGTATATTAAGTCGATAGGCTGCAGATACTGGGAAGGAAATGTTAAAGTACTGCCTCACTGTGTATCTGACAGTTTAGTGAGAAGCTTTGTCATTTTAGTAGCAAATGCAGAACACAACCAGGTCCTCTGTGGCCTCATTTTATGTAGGGCATTCACTTTGTACCATGATGGATATTTCATTACCAAAGATTTCATTGTGAAATTAAGCATTATGCACTCCTAGGACCCATCCTATTTTAGCCACTGAAGCAATTTTAAAAGTATAAGATCAGTTAATAAACTTAATTTGGGATTAAAAAATAGTAGGTTGGAGAAAGTGCTTCTATCTGACTGAGTATATGACTTGAGCACCCCGGGGAGTCTGTTCTGTGGAGGCAGTTTGTCCATTGTCTGTGAGGTTTATGTTCACAAATTGCTTTGCTAGACTGAACTAGCTTCAAACCTAAACCGTCCCGAAGTCTTTGGCTCTGAGGTTTTGATTGGAGGCCTGAAGCTGTCCATTAATATCACAAGCATTGCACAACTGCATTTCTTATTGATGAATGTAGCCAGGAAAATTTAGTTTATCCAAGCAATGAAGTATTATTAAATGGACGAAATACTTGCAAAGGTGATTCATATATTTCTGCTTTATCTGCTGTTTGGGCTCTTGAGAATACTCAAACATTACATTTTTACACCTCTTGTTTATGCTGGATGGTTATAAAATTTTATCCTGATCTAAGCTTTTCTTCTTTTGCTTCCAAATATCATTTTGATCTTAAATAACCACTAGTCAAAGCAGATGCCATTTGAATAATATATTATGCATGATAATTCAGAAAATGTAATCAATTACTTTTAGAATATATTTATATAACTTTGACTTCATGGAAAAATAAAAACAGTTGAAATATCTAACTGAATATAAAGGATTTTTCTGAACATGATTAAATTAAATATTAGTTACAAAAACTACTGTTCCATTCATAGTTATTGGGAGTACATCACTGTAAGTAATTTCCAAATCTTGTTAAGATACAATAAGCATCAGGCAGTTTATATTCTGGTTATGAACAATATGCATGAGCTAAGCAGTAGGCTTGAGAGCTAAAATGCGACTGATGCACGTTCCCACAAATAATTGCTATAGCAACATTGTCATAATGTCTGAGATCTGCCTCCCTTGGGTTCACACCTGAAATTTTCTTTATGGTGAAACAAAATACCTTCTCAAGTTGAAAATACTCTGTAATGATGAGGGTATTGATGGCTTTTGCATTTTTATTTTTTTTTTAAAGAAATTACATTTCAAATGTTGAGAAAGATAATGGAACATTGAGAAAATTGTTTACTGTCATAGTATCCATTTTTCTTTAAATTCAACATTGTATGTCTCCGTTCATACAATTAATCTCTGGAAATTGGTGTGATCAGGTGAAGATATTCTCTGTGGACTGTCTCTCCTAAGTTGTGGAGTTTTTTCTTTTCTTCATCTAAGTGCTTAGGTGTTACATTAATGTTCTGTAAAAATCAATCAAAATTAGGATTCAGAGTTGTTACTTCTCATTTCAAATTGCTACACATTGGGATGTGGGCTGTGTCTCTACTTATTAGGAGCTTTTTGACTCAAAGCACTGAAATACAGTGTTTCATACATATCAGCTTTCTCGAGGGACCCTAATAATACAACTTGCATTTATGCAATATTTTTTGGGCAGCTTCTGGATCCCAATTCCTGCTTTGTGCTGTTGGATAAAACTAGCAAGGGTTGTCCCAAAAGACAAAGGGTGCATCCCAGAGCAGCCAAGGGGTACTAACCTGTGTGGTGTCATAGTGTAAAACATTCATGTATGTCTGAGGACTACTTTTTCTGCTTCGTAGCTGATCCAGAAGGAGAGGGGTCAAACAGTGCTTTTCAGGCAGCTCCTGCACTACTGTCCCTCCCAAGCAGCCAAAAATCTGTTCCTCTGTGTTGAAGTTTATTACAGATATTAAAGTTCATGATACATGGATAACATTCAGTGAAGAGTATTATTCTGTTATCATTATGATGAACAGAGAGCAACAGATGAAATAATTTCACCCTGGGTCCTAGAGTGACGCAGTGAGGTCTGAGCAATGACTGCAGAAGGTAGAGCACTGAGGGCAACAGAGGACTTCAATTATCCAAGCAGGCTAATTAAAAGTCTTTCAGCAGGGAGACAAATGTGAGCAGAGGTTCTAAAAAAATGGATCTTGCAGTGATACCAGAGAGCAGAGAAAGGTCCCATGCTCCAAATGACAGACCTCAGGACAACAGCAGTGGAGGAGGAGGAGGAAGTTGAGTTCCATGTGTAAGACCAAAGTATACTAAACATGTGAGAAACCAATGATGGGTAGTGTGTAAAAGTAGTTCTACAGCTTTGTTCAGATCTAAGAAATCTGGGGAATCCAAGAAATGTGGAGAACCTAGTGATTACACATTTTTGTATAGATATTTAAATGAAACATATTCATAAAAACTTGAGACTTGAATGTGACCCTTTGATGGCTGTCCAGCATGAAGAGCGCAGAGGGGGAGGTGGCTGACAATGACAAATTGCCTAGATGCTTGGTGTTGAACCAGTGGGAGAAGGACTGAATTAGCCATATTTAATTGATATTTTCTCATACCGTGGTCTGTATTATTTTTGTTGTGCAGTTTGCTCTCCTGAGAGCTGCACAAAGCTGTTGTAGGGAAGAGAGCTAAACCTGAAGAGCTGACATGTAGCGGAGATTTTTACACAGTCAGACACATGGAGCATGTCAGTGTGAATGTAACAGCCCCCATAAAGGATCTGACACATTGTGTTGCTGCCATCACACAGGCATGGATGAACCAGTGCAGTCTGCCGCTTACACTGCTCTCCAAAGTGATACAGAAAACATCCAGTCTTTTTTCCCTAGCATAAATTTATCCACCTCGGAGTCATACCCATTTTAATTAATTTATATCACAATAATATTCCTATATAGACAAGATTGACAGACTCAAATTTAATTAATAGACTTTCCTGACATAGCATGTCTATTTAGGGAGTCAATTCAAAGTCTTACTTGTACCAACAAGAACTTGTAGACTCTTGTCTGAGTTTAAGCCTGGGTCCTACACAATCCTTTTTAGTTTTAAAGAGGAACTTTACATTATTTTTCTGTTTGCACTCCAATCAAATGAAATTTCCTTGCTTTTATGCTGTATATCAACAAATAAGAATATATGGTCTTATGAAAATAAATTTTACAAGATAATTTTTAGGGTATTGCCAAAGAATGGCAAAACCTTGTGAAAATATGATGCCATACTTAATAACTAGGGTGTGCATGGATGGTTAATTTCTCACTTTGCATTCTATTTTATATTGTCTGCCATTTCCTTAGTAATCGCTCATAATGTAATAATGAAGGTGAAACATCAGACTTTCTGTGACTTAATCATTTCAGTTTAGATCTTTTGGATTACCTCACAACAGATACGTGCTTGGAGCATGTTTCAGAAGCATGCCATGTTGCAGTCAGAACAGCAATTAGTACATAGCCTTAAGCACATTCAAGTGTAAGATAATTCCCTGTGGGATTGGGTTTTCAGTTTTAAACGATATCACAAGAAATGATGAGCCAAATACACAACTGAAGTGTGAACATTTTGTTTCTCTGGAACAGTATATCTTTACACCAGCTGACATTCAAATATGTTGTTATTAATCTGTACCAGCATCTAATTAAGGACGGCATCAGATTGTGGAGGCACAAGGCGTGTGAATTAAGGCTTCGTGCCAGACTCAAGTTCTCACATCTCCTAATTGTTGGGTGTTGGTTCCCTTTCACACTTAAAATTTTCCAAATCAAATGTTTTGCGTGTGCTTTTCCCAGTTGCTTTAAAAATAAACAGCAGAAACTGATTCCACTGTGCACCATCAAACTGACACCTCAAAGCAGACAGCTGGTACAGCTGGAGCCTGTGGATCCACCTTGCAGACCTCTGAGGCTGACCCACTAACAGTGATTTGTGGGAGTCTTAGACTTATGTCCTTTAAGAGGATGGATTCTCATGGACTAGACATCTGCAGAAAAGTTGAAATCTTTGCTAGAGGTGGAAAGCTGAAATCTTGGTGCCTGTTCTGATGGCTACAAGCCTGTAATTTTACATGCTGGTGGCTGGTCCGGCATCCTTTGTCCTTATCCTAAGTCTTCCCATGCCTGTTGTTCTTTTTAGCTCTCCACATGCCACTTTGTTAATTTACTGTAACTCTTTGTTTTGCCATCCCCTCTTCCCTTTGTAATGGGTGTGTGTCCTCCCCAGACTTATAGCAAGCACAGTGTTTCACTTTTCTTACCAAATCTTGCAGGAGTTTTTCTCGGTTACCTTTCACATGTTTCTGGCCCTTCATCTCCGTATCCCACCTTGCCATTGTTCCAAGTCTGACTTCTCCCTTCTTCCTATTCAAGCCTGGCCTACTCCTCACTGTCCAAATGCCATCAGCAGTGGTATGGACAGCACAGGAGAAATTGTCTCCAAGGTCTCAGTTCCTCCCTTTGGTACTGGAAAACCACTAACTATCCTCTTAAGCAAGACCATATTTTTAGGTCTCAAACCCAAATGACCTCCTGTGTGAGCTGCTATTCTTCTTAAACTGACACTCTTGAGTAGATTTTCATAGATGTGATGAAAAAGGTAGGTTCCTGCTTAATCACCTGGTTGTAAACAATGTCTGCCTATAAATAATGTCTCTGTCTATCATCCTCTTTTTCATTTTTGCTTAATCTGGTCTGAGAAGTTATGGAACAGTTTCCTTACAAGTGTGTGTGCGCACACATAGACTTATGATTTGATATACCCAGGCTTCAAGAGGTACCAGTGGGGTTGGAATGTATTTTTAAATAGATGATTTGATTAAAAAAATTACAAAGAAGACTGCAAAATGGAAAACACAAAGAGTCCTGAGTGTAGGTATCATACTATGATGTATATTGAATTAATAGCACTAAAGTAGTGAAGGAGATAAAACTTTTCTTATCCAAATAACACAGGTTTAAACTTTCTTCACTTTTTGTTGAAAGTGATTACTTAAGAAAAGGGAAGCCTGGAAACAATTAATGGTACATATGTTCTTGAAGGTTAAATGATGCCATCTGAAGCATATGCCCCTTCCACAGCCATCACCTAGAGCATCTCTCAGGCATGCAAGGCATTGCTCCTTTCCTGTAGAATGTTTCCCACCTGAAGTGCCCTTTGTAAGACAGGTATGAGATAAAGGCATCATTACAAACCCAAATACCTCTGTGACAACTGCACACTTTCTGAAACTATCTAATTAACTATACCTCCAAAACAGTGGCTTTAATGAAACTCTTATTTTAATTGAAAGGCAATTAGACATTGTCTCCTTCCAGTGCATGTGTAGCTGACTCTTGTTAGTATTAACAAGTTGCATTTGCAGAATGAAGCTCCATAGGACATTTCTCTGCCCTGAAAAACTGATGTGTTATTTTCTCAGTACTTTCCCTGGTCCTGCCAATGTTGTTTGAGTTTTTAAATTGAAACATTACAATAAGGAAATGTTGAAAATTTTTAATTATGGAACTAACTGCTTAATATTTGAAAAGGCCATATGTCAAAGACAGATTTGTGGGTAGCCAACTTCTATTTTATTTTCTCTGCTTTGGGTAAACCTGTGTAACGCGTTGATACTGGGGGATAAAATGTGACAAAGAAGCTAGTATCTAGGAGGGAACAATGTCACTCTTAGCTCCTTGAAAATTTTAAATTGCAATCTTTATTATAAAAATCAAGGATGAAAAGTGTTGGCAATGCAGGTGCTCATCTTTGTTGGAGGAGAGGAAAATTAGGGTTTGGAGATGGATACCAGCAGATTCTTACCTGCTCTCACAGACTTAAACAAATTTGCCTTCAAAGATGTGGTCAAATGAACTTGAAGTACTTGGTATGGAAAAGTCAGTGTGAAGTAGAAGATTCCATGTTTTCTACTTACTGCTTCTGTCTCTCACTTGTCTCTTTCTTGGGCAAGATGAGATGGCTGGTTTACCTAAATGGCTGGAAAGCAGTCTGCTAGTTTATGCAGTTTTCTACATTTCTCTATAAATTATTATTTTGTACACTATGTTTTGAAAGAAGATAGGCAAACTTTTTCTGCCCTGAAAAGAGTGAGAAGAGACATTGCATATTAGTCGCAAAGGGTTTTTCTTGCCTTCCTCTCTTTTGAGACCAGTAATAAAATTCTCATGGATATCAATGGATCAAAATACTCTTATGTGGCACAATGTCATGGATACTCACCATAAGCAAAACTGGCAGTACTGTGATTGTATAAAAAGGATGGAAGTGTGGTTCAACGTAAGTGCCTTTCTAACTTTGCTGTATAAGGGAGATTTTAGTAACTGATTACAGTCTTTTCTCTAATTTTATTAAGTTTTAGCTAAGAACGGTCTTAAGCAATGTGATTAAGTTACAAAAAAATCGCATATGTTAGCAGCTTATTGGTCAATTAAAAAACAATCTCACTTCACCATCACAAACTCAGAGTAATTATTGAAGTCTTTAATAATGCTATGAGTTTTGTGAGGTGAATATAAATTCAGTAAGTCTTATATTCCAAAACTTCAACAGTCTCTGTACATAGGATTGGTAATACAGGAATATAAATTGAAAGGTTTGTTATCACTGTTGTAATGTTGCAGTTTATAAGCACAGAGTCTCTGGGTTAAAAGAAAAAGAACCTTGCAAAAGTTTCTAATTAATAGAGGCCCAAATGTTTACTTCAGAAAAAGAGATGGCTAAAAATAAAATTATATCAGAAAATACAAGCATAATACCCAGAAACATTTCTCTCATACTTAGAAGCAAAATTATTTTCTTGCCTAGGAGAAAATAGGATTGCATTTCATCAATCACATTCCATTCCATATATTTTAGGCTTAGTGCAAATGTATAAACAAAAATCAAACTGCATTTTGTAGTTCTTCTTGTGTAATGAAGTATGGTGTTTATGAGAGAAGGTTATGAATGTTCTAAAGAAAATTCCATAAAGAAAGCACAAGTGACTAATTTAGAGTTCATGGTTTACCTGTCCCTTGTTCTCAAGCTATTTCAGTTACCTGAGGGAAATATGGATGAAAAAGGTCAGTTGAAGAGAACAGCTTCTGATCAGTATGATCCATGACAGAAGCATTTGTAATTGCAGAATAAAAATAAGCAAATAAAAGATGATTTCTGGAAAAAGAAATTTTACACCACTGTGAATCTAAAAGTAAGATGAGAAAGAAATAATGTGATCATTCATTCTTCATCCAAGCCATGACTGCTTTAATAAATGGCACAGTATTAGTAATATACTGGGCATTAGGCAGTTATATGCCAGTGATTTGTTTAGTGGCATGTTGTGTATTGTCATCTACTTTGAGGATAAAGTTCAGGTTTGTGCCATGTCTCTTCAACTTTGTTCGTTCTCCAGCATGAGAAACCATTAGGCTAGTTCTGCCTGCAACCTCTCATGGATTCCTCAGGACTCTGAGGGCAGACTGAGCTGCAGGGTCAGTCAGCAGTTCCCAAAAACAAGGAAAGGAGCTGCCGTTTCCATCAGCCACACTGCAGAAGGAAGGGAGAAGGCAGGATGGAGCAAAGGGAGCAATGCAGATGTGATACAGAGCTCATATGTTTGTTACTCCCACCCACCCACCCCTCCCCAATATCTCCAGTAGGAGAGATAGAAACAGTTTGGTCTTTTTACTGTACATGTGGTTCTGCATCGATCATGAGCGAGACTGTGTCATGCTGTTTTCAGGAAAGAAGTCAAATGCTGATCCATTCCTCTGGCACTGCAAAACAAATTTAGGTCTTTATCAATGCAAAATGGTGCATAATGCTGACATGACTCATCATGCAAAACACACTATTGAGATTTTATTATATGACTTGGCCTTAATGTGAAAGGTATGAAAGATACACAGTTCACCCTTCATTGCCTTCAGCACTGTTTTGAAGCATTACGCCAACATTCATGGTAAACATTGGTTATTCCCTTTATAAATGCTGAACCCTGTGCCATAACTTAAGACTTGGATCAAGTAACAAAGTGATTACTCTGAAAAATAAACCTTCATCCTGCTTAAAGCTGAAAAATGGTAACTCCTATCCTTGACACTCTATCACTGTGTGGTTGCTGCTTGCTCTGCTTCCAAGAACGACAGTTAGTATGGGATCAGCTTATTTGAGGAAGAGAAGTCCAAAATAGCCCCTGATGTTTTTATGCAGTGACTGTGGTATTAAATATCTCCTTGCAAGGCCTTTAAATATGGAAGAGTGGCGAGTGAAAAATATATTGATGGAGACATCTGCATTTTCATTAGTTGCCCAGAAGAGAGAGAAATAGGGAGGGAAAACAGTGGGTTAATTTTCCAGACAGCAGCTTCCCAAAAGTTTTGAAAGGGGACAAGAAAAGTGACACTCATAAATAAAATTAATACAGAAATTAGTTTTAGTGTACATCTGTGAAGCTAACATTATTCATATGTTGCAGGATGTAAGGGGCACAACCTGGTAGGAAAAGGTTTGGATTATTTACTTGGTTTTAATTAGTAATACTTTTATTTTTAAAGATTAATACAGAGTGCTGCCTGGCTATCTGTCCAGGTAAAAAGTTGTAGCTTTGCCAGCATGTGGATTTTCTGTTTTGCTTCTGCTTTTTTCCAGATGAGATGAATGGTATTAAGAGTTTTACCAAAGCAATTAACTTCAAATCCAGAGCTTAAAGGAAAGCCATGCAGTTTTGTTGACATTATTTTACTAGAAATCCTTTCACAAATATATTTTGGCAAGTTGTGGCAATTTTGCCCATGAGAACTTAGATGGCTGGGGGAAGAGGGAGGGAGCTGAAGTAATGTAAGTGCTGCTCTGCATGGAACAAGACTGTGGATTTTAATGTTGCTACATGAAAGACAGACTTTATATACTTTATGTAGAGAGGTGGAGGCCAGAAATAAGGTTGTTCTGCTTTGCTGCATGGGGCAGCTGTGTTCACATCAGCGCTGATTCAGGGACAGAGGCTAGAGGTGACCTGTGTGGCACCGAGGAATCATCTTCAACTGTTTACCAACACCTCAGAGTTTAATTTCTAAAACACTCACTTTACTAACTGAAAGTCCTTACTGTTCTTGCTTGTTATATCCTACAGGGGTTTTTTTTGTTTGGTTTTTTTTTGTTTGTTTGGTTTTTTTTGTTTGTTTTTTTGTTTGTTTGTTTGTTTTTTAATTTCTGTGAGAGGAACTTGTTAATCAAGGCTTTTGCTTTTTTTGCTTTCTCCTACTGTCAAATGCTGACCGATTCAAGAAATAACATGATGGTATTAATTAGATGAGAGCTAGTTTTGAAAAAGTGTTTTGATTTTCAGTTACTGTATTTTCACATTACAAGGTAATAATATGTCAACAGTTAATAAAAGATAGAATAAATATTGTGTATGTACTTGAAAAATTAGCATTTTAATATCCATGTCCAGAAATAACATTTTTCAACAGCATGGTGTTAAGAAAATACTTTTTGTATGTGGGTGGACAAGCGGTAATTGATGAATATGTACTTGTTTGACCTATAGCAGGTTAAATGCAACTTTAGAGGTAGTTGTCCAAACAGTGTGTCATCTAGAGCTGATATTACCACTAGATCACTAAACCATCTTTCTCAGCAAGCTGCCTCATGCAATGGGAGGTTATTAACTCCAGGCAGAAGCTATCTGAAGAGAACAACTGATTAATGTGACATATTACAGTTTCTTTCTGCAACTGTCTTAACAACCAGTCATAGAGAACTGCTTCATACACAGAAAATTAAATTTAAATTACACAGTCTTGGCTAGAAAATTGTGCAGTTAATCCCATCCCAAAAAATGTAACTTGATTTTTTTCCACATGAATTCTTTTGTGATTTTTCATACCCTATTGGTTTCCACCAGCATTCCCATTGGCTTAGGTTATTTTATTCCTCCCTTTAAAAGTAAAATAGGGGAAAAATGCAATAGATATGAGGGATTGTTTTTTTAGGAAAGTCCCTTGCTACCTCAGAAGTTAATTTGTCCATACAAAAGTGGAAAATTACAGCTTTAAGCGCCTTTCTGTTAACATTGCAAGAACCATATTTTCATAGAAAAATTTGCCACAGCTATTGAAGAAGATAGTCGTGTATATCTGTTGGTTTTTCCAAACCTTTGTTTATACCGTGGCTCTAGCTATATACCCTTCTGCTAAGCTGAAGAGACCTCTTTATTAAAATATAAGTTGTAGCTGATTCTCTCTGAACTAAATTTCAAGTATTATAATAAGCTTTTTTTTCAGAAGGAAAAATGAAGTAATGTAAGCAGAGACAATAACCAACCATTTTAGAGAAAGGGAAAAGAAGAATTATAGTCTTAATTTCCTAGTCCCATGTCTGATAGTATGTATTCAGGCAGTTCTTTTTTAACACTCATTAAATTCTTACTCATTAATCTTCACACAATCAGGTCTGTTATCAACTCTCTTGGATCCTGGCCATCCTCTTTTACTGCCTCGTCCCCTTTGCTCCCATGACCTTACCATTAATTTCACACTTCCTTTGTTACTTCCCAGTACAACCACACTCCACTCTCCTGTGCCTTTACTATGAGGCTGTTGGTGCTGCCTGCCTCTTCCTGCACGATCCCGGCTGCCCTCCCCTCTGTGCTCACTGCACAGGGTTTTAAATATGCTAAGGTTCCTTGGAGAGGCTTGCAGCCTTGGCAGTGCTCTCCAGGCACCATCTGTTCCCAGCATCTCCTTGGCCAGTCACAGGTTCCTGCCTGGTTTTTCTCTGCCTCCTTTCTTCCTGACCTTCCTTCCTGCCATCTTGGAGCATCATTTTAGAAAATGTTAGATCAGAGCCTGCGTAAATGCCTGCACTTATCAGTAGCATCCTCATCTGACCCTTCTCATCCTTTGCTCTCCTCTCACACTCATTTGTTGCATCTGGTCTGAACTCAAACTGTAAGCATCTCAAAGCAGAGCCTTTTCCTTCCAGCTGACTTTAGCACTAAGCACAATGTTGCCTCGCTAGTATCATTAAGTGCCAAAGCTGTACAAATAAATAAGAATAGTTTTGATTACACAGTTGAAATTCTCTTCTAAAATAATTTAAACATCAGTCAGAAATGGTTATGCTGTTTATAAATCATATAATAATTGAGGACTGCTAGCTTTTAACTGTTGTGTAATTTGGATTTACTTGCAGTACTCATGGGATAAAGTATATTATTGAACAAGGAATAAACTGTATTCAGAGTAGCTGTAGGGTGCTATGATTTAAAAGAGAGCTGGTGGAATACTGCAGGAGAAAATATGCAGGATCCATTATACTGTTAATGAATGCACAATTCAGATTAGTGATTTAATTTTTAGATCATTTTTCTTTGGTACCCTCAGGTATAACAGGCTTCATACATAAAAACTGAATAAGAAGGTACATATTTATGCCCAGTCATGCAAAAAATGAATAATAATTTTAAAGTTATTTCATTTTCCCATATTGTTTATTCATTTGCAATTATTTTTGTTTATTAGAAGGACACAACCATAATTGCATGTACCAGTGTTGAACCCATGGTAGTAACCTTCGAGGCAGCTTGATATTTATCCATAGCTACAGACTGTCACTGTATTTAAGCCATGACTAGAGCATAATTTTTTGATCTGGCCAGGAGCTTTCTTGAAATAGTCGCAATTTCCTTCCTCAGGCAAGGTGGCAGATTGGTGATATTTTAAACTCTCTCTTGGCTAAGACACAAATCCCAAAATCCTTAATTTTGCAAGCAGACCTGACTGACGTAAGCAAGACCTATTCCTGCAGGGGCCACGCCCATGAATAATTGTCAGAAACAACATTATGCAGTGATTTCTAGCTTTAAATTTTTTTTCACTTTTTTATCTGTTTTTTATATTGGCACATTAATTTAAAACTTTTTTTTTTTTTAAACGTACTTTTTTTTTCTGAAATGTGAACAATTTTTTAAGAAGCCACATATTACAAAGGATTTAATTTTAAATGGTACAAGCACATCCACAGAATGAATCTAAAAAGATTCTGTGTGGCCTTCCAGGTTGTACACCTGCTATTTTAATATTTTTTAATCTCTTACAAGTAGACTATCGCTTCTTAAATGAATTTGAACAACTTGCCCAAGAGACATTCTAATCCAATCGTGTATTATGATGATACCAGTTGGATGTTATCCTATTAGGCACTCACTGTAAATAAGGGATTTTCCACTGACTTTTAAATCCTTGATTAATGAGAATGCTCGAAGCAGTGTCCTGTAAATTAGCCACAGTGCTAGCAACAATTGCAATTCACTTAGGAGAACTGATTTGTTTTAAATCTCTCCATCCAAATTAAAAAGCATGAGGAAAAGATAATGTGCAGTAAGTAAAACATATTACTCTATCTTGCATTATTTATCTGTACCCTGTGGCTGTCTGAGATCCTTAGGTCTAAATCCTGCTCTGTTCAGGTAAATTCCTGTCAGTCATAGCTCTTCTAAAGAAAGAACTCTGGTAGCTGGCCTCTAGCATTTCTTTAATTTATGTATTCTTTATATTCTCTAGTGTTTAGTTAATTCTTAATCCCATTTTAAATTGTGTTAAGCAGTCCAGTGGCTTTCATTTGTAGTTTGGTCACAGCCATCTCAGTTGCCTTTCACATCTGCTTTGCCTTCTTTTCTGATAAAAATATGTACGAGTAGTGAGAAAGAAGTATTTGGGTTTGGGGAATGGGAGAACAGGGGGAGGTTGTGACAAATCTGTTAATTGATACTTAAACTGGAATTCTTCCTACATATTTTATCTGAAGAAGACATTTTTCACATCATCTTACCACTTCCCTACTTATTCAAATACTGATACTTGATTTACTGCTCGCAACTAAATTAGTTTTATATGCTGTACTGACTGAAACACACGTTATTTCCTTTAATACTCTGAGACATTAATGAGGTCTTTCTTGACATGCTATACTCACATTTATTTAAGGTACTATTCATTTCTCTACCCATAATATACATGCACTTGTATCAGTCAAGAACATCCCTTTGTTCTTGTAGAAGTGTGAATACTCTTTCCATAGACTGGAATTAGTGTCACTTTATAAAGACAGATTTCACACTCCCTCTTATAAGTAACTCAGCAAAGCATCTCTAATACATTAAGATACTTAAACTTTTATTTTTTTTTTCTATAGTTATTTCCTGGTAATTTTGAATGCACTGAAACTGTACAAAAACTAGTTACTTAAAGTAAACTGTGACCATACAATCCTATATCAAGAATACTCAAGAGACGCTGCCATAATTCTCTAAATCTATCTGATCATTTCACCTCAGTTTGATCAAGTTACAAGGGTTATTCAGCCATGTAAGTACCAAAGCATCCCTAAACAAGATTCCAGTCAGACCAGTA
The DNA here is from genome assembly GCA_024611175.1 of Megaceryle torquata. Lineage (NCBI taxonomy): Eukaryota > Metazoa > Chordata > Aves > Coraciiformes > Cerylidae > Megaceryle > Megaceryle torquata. The sequence goes on along the minus strand of JANIJG010018266.1, from coordinate 13,128 downwards.
CATCTCATAGACCATGATTTCTTGCTATGACTGTTATGTATGCATGCGATCCTCTCTCTTTAATGTTATTTGTACACAATTCCCCAGTGGTCAATTGGTAAAAGTTCAGAATTCTGGCTGCAGGTCATAAAAGTATAGTCTTCTGTGGTGTTAAGGGCAGAATAAAAAATATGATACTGTGGTTTCACTGACCAAATTGAAACTGTTTGGGAGAGATATGGTACTATTTTTTATACTTACTAATACTTTTTAATACTTTTTAGTTGTGTTTTTTGAAGTACAGAGTAAACTTTTTACATGGAGGCTTTATTGGTTACTTCGTTGTTTATTTTTCTTCATACTTTAAGAAAAACATAGGTGCTTTTCCACAAAGAGGCCAAGGTACTGATTTTCAAGCTTAAGTGGTTGTATTCTGGGGAAATGAAATGGACATTAGAAATTCAAGAGGCTGTTTGAAGCTGGCTTTTTTTATAACTTTGTTTACTTACCTGGCAGAAATAATGGACAACTAGAATATTTTTTTTTGGTTTTTTAAACTCTCATTGCAAATCTGCCAGCTAATTTTGGCAGCATTAGAAATTTATAGAGTGGTCTGTCCAGCTGTAAATTTTCTCAGCTATAAGGAGAGATAATTCTTGTGATTACAGCATCAAACTATGATATAGCATAGCTATTGTCTATGGCCTTTTTGATTACCTTCAGCAAGTTGCTTTGTTCTCTTACACTGCAGCCTTCTAGTTGTAAGATATAATATTATTATAGTAGGCTTTTCTTTGTTATGCCTCACATATTAATGATTGTATTCCTGTATCACTTCCCTACTTCACAGAAGTGCTGAAAGCATATGTTCATTAATATTCCTGAAGTGTGACAAAGAAAAGCCTGTTACTGCAATATGCTTTGCTTTAAAACTTCAGTGAGAATAACAATGATAAACAACACTGGTTAGGCTTTGGTCCTACTGTAAAGAAATAAAATTCTTATGTTTTCAGACTTAAAGTGAAGACATATTTTATGTCCCTCTTATATTCTCATGGAGAGGAAAAAAAAAAAAAAGTATGTTTCACAATCACTGATATGGGTTGTGTCTCTTCATTGGCATATGTATCATACAGGAATACAAGAATGGCTTCTTGCCTGCTATATCCTTAGCCTCTTGTTTCAATAAGGTACAGTCTTTTTATTCTCTCTGTGCTTTTCATGAGGTGAACAGAAGCTTGAAATGGACAGTTATGAAATGTCTTACCCATAGCAAAAACCTCTTCCTAACCTCATTAGTAATTGCTTGAGAAATGACCAGGAGCATGACAGTTTACATTTCCCTGCTATTATTCTCCCTAATAACTGTGGATGTTCTTATTACATTTCTAAATGACTGTTCTCAGAGGTGGCTTGAACAGAAGATAGTCTGTTTTGTCAGGTTTAGATTGATTGCCTCGGTGTTTTGTTGAATATCTCTTTGTTCTTGCACTGTAAAAAGCAGCAGATAGGAATCCCCAGTTCCTTTTCTTTATAGCATGTTGTATCATATATTCCTGACTTGTGTCCTTTGTCTTGATGTGTTTGATTTCTTTATACAAAGAACTGTCTAAGCTCATTTTGGACAGATGTTCCTAGAATCCCTTGGACCTAAAGGCAGCACTTGGGCAATACTTCACTTATTTAAGAAAATGGGATGGTACTTTCTAATATTGCATAAATTTATTATTGTTTTCTTTCCTTGTCTTTCCTTCCATTACATAGTTTTCAACTGAGTGAGAGTCATGTTTGCTTTTTTTTTTGGTCTACATCTGAGAAAGCAAGTGCAACTAATGGAGAAAACATAACTGCATTTCTGATAGTTTTAAAAGCTGCAGGGAGTTCAATATTTTGACATGTTTTTTTAATGCTCTCAGTGTTCTCAGCAATATCATAGTAGAGATATTGGAGATAAAAAGAGAAGATCAGTAGCTCCAATATGCTCATGCAACCCTTTTACTTTCTGTTCTTATTACCAAAAAAAAAAAAAAAAAAAAAAAAA
>JANIJG010018266.1:0-11008 GCA_024611175.1 Megaceryle torquata | reverse complement strand
AAATAAGAAAAAAATAATTGAAAAAAAAAAGAAAAAAACAAAATCACAAAAATCCACAAAACACCTTTTTTTTTTTTTTTTTATAAAAAAAAAAAAAAAAAAAAAAAAAAAAAAAAAAAAAGTTTAAGTGCCTGCACTGGATATCTAACACAAGTCTAAAAACTGACATGTGTGAATTGAAAAGCAAAGTCCTATTAATACAGACTTGGTGGGTGTCACTGTGCCATTACATATCAAGTCTGGAATACTCTGGGCCTTGCATAAATCCCAGCAATAAAAGAAGTGCCACTGAGAATCTTACATGTTCAGTCAATTAAAATATAGGTATTTGACTTTTCTTTTCTTTTCAGACCACAGATGACATCCTGGTGGCCTCAGCTGAATGTCCTAGCGATGATGAGGACATTGATCCCTGTGAGCCGAGCTCAGGTGGGTTAGGTTAGTCAACTTTTTTATTACTTTCTTTTATTTCATATTTGCATGCTGCATTCCCCCAGAGTCCCATCAGACAGTCCTTTCTTACATCTCAGGGAGAAGCTGAACTGGGGCCTTTGTATATATGGCAGTGTCAGCAGAGAGGGAGAGTTTGCTATACATTTTTCAAAGACAGTGGATAGGAGCAGATTGATAGTCACAATCTCAGCAAGGTTATAGCTTGACTGAGACCTGAGGCTGGACAGGGAAGAGCATTCCAGGGCCCCTGGAACTGTGTTGTCATCATAAAGACGGGCCAACTTCACTTAGAAGAAAGATGTTGCAATTGTTTGTGCCTTAGGCATTTCCCCCAAATAAGATAAAAGTACCTTATTTCAAACATCTTATTATGTCAGTAGAGTTCATTTTAAATTACTGTTTATGAGGTGAAATACTGTATAGTTAGTAAAAAGCTGAAGATATAGAATACAACAGTCTCAAATTTCAAATGGTTTCCTGCTTTTTCCCAAGCCAAGACTATTCATCATGTAAGTTTCAGTTCTGATTAGAAATGAAAGAATGGGACATTCTAGTATTTTTTCATGGAACAAAAACTCTGTAGTGTTTTGGCTATGTCTTTCCTACCCCCACTGAATAATGGAGATTTGGTGCTAATTTTTCTCTGTAATACAGTTTCCACCTTATTTTCAATTAAACACTACATACCTTTTCTAAAAATCCAAATGTTTATCACAGATGTGAAAGGAATGCAAAACTTCACAACAGCAATCTGAAGAATTATGTTACTCTACAACCCTTAAAAAATGCCAGATAGTCCAATTAATTCCTCCTGCTTTCTCTGTTGGCTTGGGTTACCTTTGGTCTTTTCTAAGTAAGCATGTGATGTCATGTATGTCTTAGTTTTTCTTATTCACATGAATTCTGTGCTATTTGATAGCACTCTCACTGTCAGTTGGTTTAGGTAATTTGGTAAACTTCAGTATTTTCTGTAATACTTAATAGTAAAAGAATTAAGATCAATTTGTTATTCAGTAACATATTTAGTTCAAGTAGAAATCAATTAAGTTTGAGACTAGTATATTAATGCAAATCACAACTAAGAGCCATGTCAGTGCAACACCCAAATCTGGGACAGAAGATATGTCTGCATAGCCTTAAGACAAATGAGATTTTGCTTCAAATGCAGATGTGTGGCTCCTTTTTCAAGTCACACAGCCTAATACCCACATGCAAAAATTATTTATTTAAATTTAAGTAAACATAGAGACACCTGCAGGGTGACATCTGAGCTCTTCCAGGAACCAAGATATTTATAGATTTGATGAGAATACTTTGGGGTTGGTATCTTTTGCTTTTCAGTAAAAGGATTTCAGAGTGGTTTTCAAAATGCCATGAGATGGAATGACGGTTCTAAAAGCTGAGCAGCAAGAGGTACACCCACATTACATATTTTTATATCTCTCAAGAAGGCATTTCAGTTACAGAAGTTCCAGACATTATCATCAAGATATTTAGGAACAGTGATAAGAATTAATATTTTGAAAATTTGAAAATTAATTTCCAGGATTTCTTTTCTTGTTAAATTCTTGAGTTTAACAAGACTGTCTTGTCCAGTATGAGTCAATGCAGTAGCTCATATGGCTCTGAGCTCATTCATGCCAGTTACATCCTTACTTTATTGAACTCAGGCAGTGCTGTGCAATAGATAAATTGTCATTTATATATGGATAATGTAGATTTTTAAATTAATCTTTTAAATTTTTTTTAATATTACAAGGTAATTGCAAAACAATACCTTAGTTATCCAGCACTAAAAAAAATCCCAAACTCTCTGAGGATGCAGCTGTTGTATTAGAAAAGTATTTGTACTGTCTCAGCCTTTACAGCTTGCTGAGAGCCAATAAAATTTCGGAATAATTCTTCTCTGGGTTTGTTTTGTACTTTGCATCTGGGGCTGCAGTGTTCAGTAGTCCTGGAGCCATGCGCAGCCATTTAGGTGGTGGGTGCAGGAATGGGAGGGGTGAAATGAAGCTTTCTGACAGGTTATTATGCTACAGCCACACTTCTCATTTTTGTTTATTTGAGTATGGTTTTACTGTTTCATTTCTTGGATCCCAACTGCTTCTACTTTTTAAAAATAGGGACTGGCCCAGGAATTATGTTCTTCATAATCCCAATTGTGTGGATCATTTTATCTGTCATTCTTCACATAAAAATGTCTCTTGTCCTCCCACTCTCAACTCTTAAAAGCTATTAATTTGCCTCCCTCTTCATTGGCCTTGTCCTTTTCTCATATTTGAAACAACATGAACCAAAGGGGTTATTGAAGTCATAACTTCCAGCATATCTGTCTCTCTGTAAGGTGTTTTAGTCAGTCTTATGAATGCACTTTCGCCATGAATAGTCCAGTAGGCATTGCTCCATCTCAGTAATACTGCAGTCTCCATGGGGATTTGAGCTACTCCTAACAGTAGGCTGGAGGTTAAGGGAGAGAAGAATAGTATTGCTGACAGTGACAAATTCATGTTTATTTTTCTTTTCATTTGGTAGAGGTACAAAAGGATATGCCCCTCTATTTAAATTCTTGCCATGTTATGTTCATCTTATGTTCAGCTTTTTCCCCTTAATCCTTTTCAGAAACCAGTTGCTTCTCCACAGCTACTCTTTCAACATACTCACTAATGCTGGTGAAGCTTCTCTTTCCTAACAGATACTTCTAGGAGGCAGAATATATGATGATTAGGACAGTTTTACATTTTCACTTCAGAGGCCATAGCCTGAGATACCATTAGATTTCTTCTATTGCCATCTGACGGTCAGTCAGCAAAAGGTTCCACCTCAGCACAAGAGATGATGCCCTCAGAGCAACCAGGTCATACATTAAGGGCCCATTCAGTTTTATTTACATACATAACTGTATGTTTCCATGATGATTGCCCATAATATGACTATTTCTGACCAGAATTCACAATAAGAACCTATTCAACAGTCTGAATATGGTAAAACTATATATCATATAAAACACTGATTATCTAGATTTAACTGATTAGCATGATATATGCTTAAAATAGGCTTCTTTTCTAGGACAAATATGTTGCAGTTTGTAGTAGCTAACAAGTCTTGTTCTGTCACCACCAATTTTGCTTTCTGTGCACCTGTCTTCTAAATAATAAATGGAAAGATGAAATTTGCAACATATTTCATATGGGACATAAAAATGTAGACCAGGTTAGGAGCTGCCTAAGCAGCAATCCCATCAGTTTGTCTGGAACATAAAGTCACAACAATTATAATTGCAGATTTCATTGTGGCGTACAAACTGCTAAATGTGCTGTAATTGGATGAAGTCATAACAAATTTATTAGCATTCAAAACTTAGTCAACATATTATGTTTGCATTATTTTTTGTATAGTAACTCAACGCATATTGGTCTCACAGTCTCTCCACATTCCTCTCTCCTACTATAAATACTAATAACAACACAAAGAATAATGATGATGATAATAATCATAATAATAAATAATCATTTATGTTTCCTCAGCTTAATGTCATAGAGGAAATAATAATGCCTTTTCATTTTCCAGACAAGTTATGAGAAATGTTAGTGGAAACCTAGCAAAAAAAAAAAAAAAGGACCTGAGATGATTTACTGATTTTCCATTAAGATTTATAAAACCGTGGGTGGACAAATTGCCATTCTGTACATCAGGACTGCTGCTCTGGCCTTTCCTTAGCTCTGTACAGAGCTCTGATTTCTGCTGAGTTACAGTGAGCATTTGTGCTGCACAGCTTATTTGTTCCAGTTACCCTGGGCTGGTATTTTTTTTAGCTATTATCTAGCGACTTCTGTAGCTATTGAAATGTTCCAAAACAGAGAGGTCCAGACCGGGTGAAAAGAAGTGAAAGCATTGAGTTTAATGGCAGGAAATTCTAGACCAGGGAAAAAGCCTTACAGTTTTTAGCATACGCACGAACAGTTCTTTTTCTGCATATTACAGTTAAATCCTTCACAGACTCAGGACTCAACAAAGATTTAAGTTAGAAATTGGGTTGAAAACCTCTCCTGACAGCCCCAGAAGAAATGGGATGGATAGAGCTTTTTGCAGTCTTAAAGCTGGAATATGTGGTATTCACTGGTCTTGGAAGTTTTAGCAGAAGACAACCTTCAAAGTGGAAAAAGAATTTGTAGAAATAAGCTTTTTTCAAGTTCAAACAAGAGACTTCTACCAACAGAACAAGTTCACAATGAAAGAAAATACTTCATTGTATCTTGATCAGCATTTGTCTGGAAGATCTAGGGTTCCAGTTCCCAGGTCGCTGTTTTGATTGGTATCACATCTTGTCCCGTACTTGTTCTGGTGAATAGGATAAGAATATTCAGGATGGAGTTCAGTGATGTATAAAAACTGGTAGCATTAGTTACCTACCTTAGCCCTGATTCTTGAGGCTGAAGGAGAAACGGGATCAGTTACTTGCTTACATTTTAAAGTAATAATAATAGGATAGGTGCTTACGGACTGATCTCTGAGCATGTGTTGATTTTCCATATGATCTCAAATGGTTTGTGACAATTTAGATTTGGTCCTAGCATTGATACCTATATTTTTAATTGGCAGAGCTGTGAAATAAGGACTGTGAATGATTTATGCTGTTTATTAGAAGTTTTGCTCTTCTCTTCCTGTCAAAAATTATTTCACTGTATTCCTGGTGCTTCTGGCAGCAAGATAACATTGCAGTAGGAGGTGAAGTGACTCCTATAATTTGTACATCACTGCAAGTGCCCTATTTAATGCACTTCATGGAATTTATTGTGCAAGGAGCTGGAACAAAGAAAAATAAAATTACAGTTAGTTCATAGGGCTACTGTGTTCATTATGGCTTGAGATATAAAGGGAATATTTGTGCCTCAGTCCAATTACCCTGTAGTTCTATGTGTTTCGAGTACTAGAAAGATTTCTGGGTTGTCTTGAATCAGCCTTTTAAAATGCTTAGCTGAAATGCATATAGACAAGCCTGCATGAGCTAGTACAGGGTGAAAATTGTGCTTTTATTTACAAACTTTCTAAAAGTTAGCACTTAACTGAGTCTATACCTAAAGGAACCGAGAGGCTTCAGAAATAGATTAATTTTGCTCAAATTGAAGTTAAGAGTTGTTAAGTTTATTTAATTTTTTAATAAATCATAAAGTCCCCCTAAGCAACAGAAAGCAAATGTTGTCTTTTTCCAAATTATTTTATTGCAAACTGAACCACTTCTTTGTCAATAAGCTGAGCTCTTAGTGTCTGTCACTGTGAACTATAAATATGTAATTTCTCATTTGAATTTGACCCAAATTAATATTTTCCTAAATTATATAAGAAAATGAGTTTTAAAATTATGATTAATCCATTGTCCCATTGTCTCTACTCTTTGCCAGCCATGACATTGAACCGTGAGAATATTGAGTGTGCTTTCCAGGCAGTCCTAAGGATTTTCATATATCTCCAGTGTTGGGAGCAGCTGAAAACAATGTGCGGAAAGGAAGGGTTTTCTTTCATTCTGACAAATATTTTTTCAATAATTTAGAGAATTCTGACTCCTCAAATGTATTCTGTGTAATTTTGGTGGTAGTGGTTGTGTTCACAGTCTTACACATCCTTTTCTTGTGTAACCTCAACTGATATACAGGGGATTTGTGAACATGTTTAAAGTCTATTTTTTAAGCACACTGTGAGACACAATACAGCTATTGTTAGCTAACCATGCCTTTAAAATATGAACAAATAAGTAGATACTCCTTGCTGAACATATATAATTCAAATAGAGGATTAATACATAGCCTAGGGATGACAGCACACTCTAGTGCTTTCTAGCATGTATTAATCACTGACACAGTGATATGAACATATCAGAAGGTAGAATATGGTTCGAAACTGGTGAGATGGCTTTTTTTAATGAACAAAATGATAATAGTTTTCTATCAATGTAATATCAGCAGCTCTCTATGCTCTAAGAGTGGTGAGAAATAGCGACATCAGGTTGCTATAAATCATACAAAGCTGTTACCTTGCACAAGACCTTCTCTACTGGTGCATAAATGATGGTTTTCCTTCTGTGTTAACTTTGAGGGTGCATTCATATTCCGCTCATATTCTTGCTAAAGTTGGACATTCTTACTTCTGCAACATGTATAAGAATAGTCAACATTCATGATGTAAATACTGGGCTTATTATTTGTACAGCAGTACCTAAAGCTCTAGTTCATGCTTCAGACATATGGAGACAACACAAAAAGACAGTTATTGTCTGGAGAAATTTACTAAGTGACAATTATTAGTACTGCTGCTACATGTTCAGTGGTTTGGAGTTAGACATCTCCACACCACAGACAAAACCAGATGGTAATGTTTCTAGTACTTCGGAGGAATTTACTCAATTTATAGACATTAATTCGAGAGAAATGGACATGTTATTAAATGCTTCTGAAGGAGTGGCCTATGAAAGAAGACTGTTATTCTTCTTTCTTCTAAAGATGTAGAACACTACTTGTGATTCAGTAGTGAAGGTATTTACAGGCAAAGCTGAACCACACAATATGATACCAAAACTGGAATATAAATGCAGAGAAGCAAACCAGGCACACCGCATCAGTCATTCATAAATGCATGTGGATTATACATCTCATACCCACTGACTTTGGAGGAACTTCCTAGATTTTCAGTGCTTGACTGGAACATGGGCAATAAAATGTCCATGAATATTGTGTCACAAAGAATGATAGGGGTTGGAAGGGACCTCTGGGGATCGTCTAGACCAACCTCCCTGACAAAGCAGGTTCACCTAAAATAGGTTGCATAGGAACGCATCCAGGTGGGTTTTGAATATTTCCAGAGAAGGAGACTACATGCTCTCTGTGTAGCCTGCTCCAGTGCTCCATCACCTGCAAAGGAAAGTTTTTCCTCATGTTCATATGGAAATTCCTATCTTTCAATTTGTGTCCATTGCCACTTGTCCTGTCACTAGGCTCCACTGCAGAGTCTGGACCCATCCTCTTGACACCCACCATCCAGATATTTATAAGCATTTACAAGATTCAACCCCCTCAGTCTTTTCCAGGCTAAACAGCCCCAGGTCCCTCACCCTTTCCTCTTAAGAGAGATGCTCCCGTTCCCTAATCATCTTTGTAGCCCTCCACTGGCCTTTCTACAGTAGTTCCTTGTCTCTCCTGAGCTGGGGAGCTCAGAACTAAACACAGTACTCCAGACTAGGGTAGAGTAGAGGTTGAAGAGAACCTCCCTTGACCTGCTAGTTGCACTTTATGAACACCAGGAAACCACTGGCCATCTTGTCCACAAGGGCATATTGCTGGCTCATGTTTAACATGATTCCTAGATCCTTCTCTGCTGGGCTTTTTTCCATCAGGTCAACATCTAACTTGTACTGGTGCATGGGGTTATCCTTCCCTAGGTGAAGCACCCTACAGTTGCCCTTCTGAATTTCATTAGGTTACTCTTTACCCATCCTGACCAAGTCATGATGAATGCATGACTTCTGAATGTATGACCAGCCTTCTGGTGTGTCAGCCGCTCCTCCCAGTTTTGTATCATCAACAAACATGCTGAGGGTACAATCTGTCCCTTCATCCAGGTCATTGATGAATATGTTGAACAACAAAAGACACAGTACTGACCTATGGGGAGCACTACTAGCTACAGGCGTCCAACTAGACTCTCTGCCACTGATCACAACCGTCTGAGCTCTGTCATTCAACCAGCTCTCAATCCACCTCATTTTCCCTCATCTAACACATCCTAAGCTTACTTATGAGGATATTATGGCAGACCACTGTCTGAAGCCTTGCTGAAGTCAAGGTAGACAACATCCACTGCTCTCCCCTCATTTACCCAGGCAGTCATGCCATCCTATGGTCAATCATGATTTTCCCTTGGTGAATCCATGTTGACCATTCACAATAACCTTCTTTTCATCCACATGCTTAGACATGACCTCCAGAATGAGCTGTTCCATCACCTTTCTAGGACTAGACTTGAGGCTGACTGGCCTATGTTTTCCTGGGTCATCCTTCTTGCCCTTTTTGAAGATTGGAGTGACATTTAGTTTCCTCAAGTCCTCGAGGACCACTCATGTTCTCCATGACCTTTCAGAGATGGTGGAGAGTGGCTTAGCAATAACATCAGCCATCTCCCTCAGCATTTGTGGTTACATCCCATTGGAGCTCATGGATTCGTGGGTGTCTAGTTTGCTTAGATGATCTCTTAACCCGATTCTGCTCAACCAAGGGAATATCTTCCTTCCTCCAGACTTTATCTCTTACCTGCAAAGACTGGGATTCCTGAGGGCTCATCTTCACAGTAAAGACTGAAGAAAAGAAGGCATTCGGTATATCTGCCCTCTTTATATCCTCCATCACCAGGGTATCCACCTCATTCAGTAGCAGTCCCATATTTTTCCCAGTCTTCCAGTCATGGTCACTGCAGCCAAGGCTGCCCCCAACTTCACACCCTCGACCAGTCTTTCTGTGTTTATTAGTACAAGATCCAGCAGCACACCTCTCATCATTGGCTCCTCCACCACCTGTGTCAAAAAAGTTATCAGTGCGTTGAAGGAACCTAAAAGGACCCTAAAATGTCTTTTTATTCAGGTATAGAAGTAACTATATGCTACTAACTAAGATATATGTTACTAACAGAGCTAACATGTTACTGTTTCATGCAGTGTTAGACAAATTTGGTAAGAGATGAATCCCTTTGCATTCTAGCCAGTCCTCATTAGATTAGAGGGACTAGGGGTGGCTGGATTTATCTCTTAATAGATATGCCAATTTAGTGTTTGTGGCTATAGGTCCAACAGCAGATGCTTGAAAAGCCCATCTGCTGTAGGTGCAGTTCCTTTCAAAAACAGTTGGATGCTTGAATAGCACAATTTGCTGTAACTATAGGTCTGACACCAGATTTGCAAACAGCCTGTCTGCTGTAGGTCTGGTTGCATACACTAGAAGCAGTTGGATGCACAAATAGTATGGTTTAGTTACAGTAGCAACATATACAGATTCTTTAAGATTGTCAGTGATAAATGCACTGAACTGCAGAACTGTTACATAGCTCAAAACCACACAATTGGAATCACAATTGGAATCTCCTGGGGAAAACCAGTTGGCATTGCCAGGCTGGAGATCTCACCAAAAGGCATCCCCTCTGGGAAGGTGAGCAGAACAAACCTGTCAATCTGTCCCTACAACTTGGTGTCAAATACTCATCCCACAAATTAAGTCTGAAATATGGATAATGTTTATATCTTGTTCACCACTACTGAACAGAGTGTGGGCGTGAGACTGTGGTCAAGCCATTTTTCCTGGTGGCCAGAATTTAGCATTGACACAAAACATTTATGACTTCCTTGATAGCTTCTGCAAGGAGCAGATAACTGCTGTGATTTGCGTGAGAATGGGATAAGCAGTCTTCACTTCATTCCACCACTCTTCCTCGGTGCCATGAGAACACAGACCACCAGGTCTTCACCCAACCCCTATGTCTATCTCAGTCACCAGATGCTTATCAGTAGCGTTGAGCTTTGCAGTTTCAATTGTTTTGTGCTTACAATAAGCAACATAAGAAAAGAGCCAGAGAAGAAAATAGGTGTTAAGTCCAACAGTTAGACAATCAGAAGCAATTCTACAATCCCTGCATGAGATAATGTGAGGGAGAGGAAGTGAATGGAAAGCAGGTTAGAGCTAAGGGTCACAGTTCTGTAACCAGGATCAGAGGAGAGCAGAAGTCTCCTCTCATTCAGCACAAACCCATGTGGAGGCATATGGTCTTTTTTTGTTGCTGAGGCTCTTTGGGGAAAATCACTTTAAATCCATTTAATATTGATTCTGTCTTGTTATCTCTTTCCCTCCCCACTGTTGCCTGCATATAAGCAGTTGCTTGACCTGTTCCTTTTGTTAGTCCCAGTTAAAGAACCTGCTTTACAGACCATTCTGGTGTTAACTGGAGAGGGAGGTATGTCCAGAAAGACTAAATAAATAAATAAATAAATAAATCTAACAAAGTACCAAATTACTAAATCAGGTATGACTTAGACCCTAAAGAATTAATTACCTTCTCTCTTAAACAAAGCAGTCCTGTATTTCAAGACTGGTATTGAAGATTTTCAATAATACAACTTTGTAAGCGCAAGTTTCTGTGTGTGTATTCCTAATATGTGAAAATAGGTTCTATTTGTGATTCTTTCATGTTAGCAATGGAAATAAAGATGTGGGTGCTTTGACAGCCATCACTTTGAGATGTTTCCACCATTGTAAAAAATGGCATAGATCTTTTTAATCTGGAATCACAGAATCCTTAACTGAAGAATAGGGTGTCAAATACTCAAAATACATACATATGTATATGGTTTTGAACTATCATGAAGGATTTTTTAATGTATATTTCAATAGGTAAACAATATTGTTCATTTAGATACTACTAACTTTCCTTCCTTTTCCTTTTCCTTTTTTTTCCTTCTCCTTCTCCTTCTCCTTCTCCTTCTCCTTCTCCTTCTCCTTCTCCTTCTCCTTCTCCTTCTCCTTCT
>JANIJG010018264.1:28780-43013 GCA_024611175.1 Megaceryle torquata | reverse complement strand
TCTCTAGAATCTGGTGCAACTCCAGAGAAGAGCAATAAACACACTCACATTCATACTCACCCTTTCCATAACCATCCCTAAGATGTTCAGCTCTTCCTTCCAGTCACTTGCTACTCAATCATATAATTTATTACTTCTTAGGGTCCTTCAAACAGGAAACAATCCTTTAAAAGGCCTGAGGAAGTTTATGATGAGTTAAATTATATAGAGTTATTTTTTCACATTACTCAAAATTCTGTATATGATCTGATTTGTAGCATCTGTCATAGACTGCAGTGTTTGAATAGTGCAATCAATGAAACCCCAAAATAAATAGTTGAAATAATCAATCCTGGAAATAACAAAGACCTTAATGTGCAGCATCCGTAGGACTTCTTTGCTGACCACATTTCTTGGACTGGCATCATTTCAGGAAGACAAAAGCCATCTCTTAAGACATTTTCCAGTTATTTGTTAAATCATAAATCCAAAATACATCCTGCCAGACTTAGAGACTGTACAATGGTTTAATAAGAGTATTGCAAAATGAATGCCAAAGGAGAAGTATGCTGAATATGCCTATCATCTTATCACTGTGGTAGGGTGGTACCTATTTCTGTTAATGAATGCTTAGATTTTTTGAAAAAACCAAAGTTGGTATCTGAGGTTTCAATAGCTTTTGAATGGTCAGGAATGCTTTTCTTTACTGTTTTCAGAGGCTTTGGGACAAAATAATTTCAGAATTTTCCACAATAACAAATGTATATATGTCTACAGCAGTGACAGTCCATGTAGGTTTCTTATGTCTTATTTCTTATGTGTCAGCATCCAGCTGACACACATTATTTCCTCTTCCTTCCCAGTTTGTAATTTCTTCTTTGTGCCTTTGTTGTATTCTGGGATGGCAGGACTAGGTCAGCACTGAAATTAGATAGTTTGGTCAGTTATATTCTCACTATGGCTTATTTTATATCCTGAGAGATTTAACTCAGTACTCCATGGAGGACACAACATCCTATTGCCTTCCGCAGGAATGGTAATGACACATACATTACTGAGGTGTGACTTCCAGATCGGAACTGCTCAGATGGAAAACTGTTTTGCAGTTCTACTCAGCACTGAAGAGGCCACACCTGGAGTGCTGTGTCCAGTTCTGAGCTCCACGGTATGAGAGAGACCTGGACATACTGGACAGAGTCCAGTGAAGGGACACCAAGATTATGAAGGGACTGGAGCACCTCTTAGATATGGAAAGGCTGAAAGAGCTGGTATGGTTTAGTCTAGAGAAGGGAAGGCACAAGGGCTCTCATCAATGTGTGAAAATGCCTGAAGGGAGGGTGCAAAGAGGATGGAGCCAGGCTCTTTGCAGTGGCACACAGTCATGGGAACAGAAGCAATGGGCACAAACTGAAAACTAGGAAACACTTTTTCACTGAGTACTGGCACAGGTTGCCCAGGGAAGTTGTGGAGTCTCCATCCTTGAATATATTCAAAAGGCCTCTGGATGTAGTTCTGAACAACTGTCTCTAGGTGTCCCTGTTTGAGCAGAGGAGTTGTACCAAGTGACTGCCAGAGGACCCTTCCAACCTCAGCCGTTTTGTAATTCTGTGACTTTCACAGACATTGCCAACACTGAACTACCTGTATAACAGCTTTTTGAAGGATCTTGTGCTCATCTACTTGTTTTGCTGAGCAAATCTTGACTATTCATCCATTTTGAGAGTGTGGTAATGGAGATGGTCTAAGCAGTTTTTAAGAAAGATATTTTGGTACATTTTGTTTTCATTTAGTTTTGCAAGGATAAAAATTGTCATGTAATTATGTCCTTAAAGAAGAAAATATGCTAAAAAGAATGGTAGGTTAGGGAACTTTGAAAAATTATGTATAAAGAACAACCAGGTGAAAACTTTGCCAGAGCAGCAAATTAGTGTGCTTAGTCATATAACAAATTTATGATATCAGGACCCAAGATCTGCTCTTACATTGGTGAGAATGAAGTGTCAAGTAAAAAATTGTTCAGGTTCCTCCTTCTAAAACAGGAAGTCAGCATTGTGCTTGCTTTTATTTTCTGTGTACGTAGGCAAGAATGGGATATAAGATAAAGATACCTCTACTTTGCTGACGCACATGCTGGTCCGTTCTTAACACCTTGCCATTGTGTTAATGGTGCAAGTTAGACATTTGCCTGCCAGAGCCATGGGGCTTCAGTGAGCAGTTTTGCAAGTCAAATGGTATGTCTGAGAGTGCTGTCTCAGCTCCCTGGCTGAGGGGCTTGCAACCGACATGCTTGTGTTTGTCTCAGAGCCTGGCTACAGGGCTTCTGCTGAAATGTTTGTTGCCTGTTTCAGAGCCTGGTTAAGGACTTATGCTGAGACAATTTAAAATTTAAACAAATAAGTTTTATTTATTAAAGTGGCAGAGAGGTTGGGACTTGCTGTTGATAAACACATTGACTGCAAAAGGACAGTTGAGCTCAGATTAATAATTCCTGAGTAACATATGATGCAGTCAGAGGTGCAGGCCTGATTTATAGCACTAATAGATAATAGAAATAAAAGGTTTACTGTACAATGAAGGTGCAATTCTTACTAAAAAGGTATCCCTGTCTTGTATGGAGGAAGAGGAGCACAGCACGTTGACCACCTCTGATAAGACTTTTCAGTCTTCTCCTCCCCAAGAGATGTATTCCTTTTTGTGATTTTTATATCTTAATTATGTCTGTTCCTGCCTTCTAAGTGACGTTTAGCATGATCTGGGTGGAGAGTTGCATAACATAGTCATGTATGTTTAGCATGTACTCCATTAGGCTCATGACCACACTTGGGGCATAAATTTTAATATCAATTTTGCCATTAATTAGGCAAAGGTCTCCACTCAGACATTCTGGCCTTCAAGATTTATGCAAGAGTTGTTTGCACCTCTTGGTTTAGCCAAAACAGGACTGTCTTGTCTTCACAAGACTCCCTCCTTCAGCTGTTTTGGCACGTCAGCTCAGCAGACCTCCAGCCCTAGCTCATGGTTATAAACATATCAGCCTTTCTCCCGAAGTGCACTAAATTAAGTATATTCCTGTCTCATGGCAAACTAGGCTGTTCTCCTACATTACTGGATGAATATATGCTATAACATCTTCAGACAGCTTTGCCTAACAAAAACCTGTGAGCTGACAAGGTATTTTTCAACATCCTGCATGTAAAGAAATCATCAAGCACTCCTGTCAAATATAAGCAGTGTCAGCACACCTTGGGGCATCTGTGGCTCCTGAAACTTATATTTGCTGATAAGTAATAAATAATTATAAACAAGAAAATCCTGAGAAATAAAATTAAGTTGTTCATTCATGGAGAATTTATCCTTGTACAGCATCTAACTGAAAATTCATATGCAAATAACAACATATCTCGGCAGCTTTCAGACTGTTTAAAAATTCTGTGAGCTGATTAAATATTTTTAAAAGTAGTTATGGTGCTTTAAAGTGTTCTTTGGATCTCCAGAGTATTTTTTTTAAAAACATTGTTGGTTCCATATCTGTTACATTTCACAGGACATTTGTACAAGTATAGAAGCATACAGAAAGCACTTGTTCAGGGCCTAAGACATGTTTAATGTCTTTGAACTTTTATGTGCAAGATGTTTGCATTAAAGTGCAAAGTCCTCTGAAGTTCTTAAAAGCATAACATGCTATTTAGTTTTCTTTGTTGTAACTGCCTGTCATTGCACCAATATTTTTATTCTATGTTACTTCTCTATATTATTATGTTACTTCTCTGTATATTCCTGTAGCTCTTTGTCTTGCTAAAGAAGACCTATACAGGTTGTACTAATAACCTGAACAGAATAAATCACTTAAGAAAACTATGGAGGTTCCTCTTCAGCCTTACAGCTTCTAACACTAGGGTAAAAAAAAAATCACTACCATAATGTTATCTGAATGAACAGCATACAGTCATTCACTAGGTCTGGGTATTATTCCTACAATATTCCTTTCTGTGTAATAAATAGTAGTAAATAGTTTCCTTAAATGTGAGTATTTTGGAGAAACCTTATACGGGAATATTTTCCCAGTTTTAACAAGTAATTCCCTTGACAAATTTCTGTTTCCCACTTCAGATCCCAAGTCTGTCTTTTCCAAGTACTCTAATCCAGTAACGTACTCTTTACTGACATGGTCTTCTGAAGCCCATGGACATATTAGACATTTTTGACATTGAATATTTATTTGTGGATATTGAATTAAGATCAGTAGATACAAAATATTTTATATAGTTATCAAAGTCAGAACAGCATGATAATTCAGTTTCAGTAGCTGTGTATTAGAAACTGACAAATGGAATCTTTTCCAGCAGCAAAGTATTTGGGCACATCATTAAAATAGTGGTGTCTAGACCTACCATTAATATTCTGTATTATTACACCTCCAAGGGTTAATGACAAATTCAGTTATTTGCCTGGATCAAAAATAGATTAATAGAAAATAACTGCAAAGCTTTAAAACTAAGGTGGTCTATTAAGGAGCATATTTTGCTTGCTGTGAATGTCAGCAAAACTCCATGGCATAGTACAACTAAACTTTGCAATCTCTTTCACAACCTTGCTATAGTAAGGCCTGCCATAGCATTTACAAAAAAAAGAAAAAAAAGTTTATAGAGGGTAAATGGTAGGTAGAAATACAGTATCAACATATGTGAAATGAGAAAGAATTGTTTCTTTCAAAGTCTGTGCATACAGTCTTCATTTCGGCTTGTATTTTTTCTGCAGCTTCCCTTTCTACTTCTAATGAGGCTGTGTTTTGCTGTACAAAAAGCAGTTTTAATTTTTTTGGATCAGTGACAATGCATTTCAAAAAGAAAATATACTATGATGTCTCAAATGCATTCCATTTCTTCCTACCTTTGGAATATATCCTTGATCCACATTGGAAAAGCTAATTGTGGATAGCTATGATGGCACTTCTCTTTCAAATTATAATTATTTGCAGACATTCAAACTGTTAAGCTTAATGGAAAATCCACAAAACAAAATACTAAAAAGAAAACTCAGAATCTTCCTAGACATATCAGACAAGTGGTGTCTTTCATAAATAAATAGAAAAATATTATTTATTTCCTTACTGTCTGATGTGAATAGGGATTTTATTTGATTTGATCATATGAGTCTAGATAGCTTCATTAAATTTCATTAATGCAACTGTTTGTATGAAAATATCTCTGCAAGTATTAAAAGGCTGTTGTAAACTACTAAAAAAAAAAAAAAAAAAAAAAAAAAATCATTTTCCTAGGAGAAAAAAGTTGTCTTATGATGCTAGAGGTGACAGACATTTAGAGGCAGTGAACCCAACTCATAGAAGACTCATAGTCCATTTCTTTTCTGACTTGTTTCTTGGTAAAATTTCCAGCTTTCTCCGGGGACACAAATAGTGCTCTCTTGAAGAGAAAACTGCTGATGCTTAGATCAAGAAGTAGATGTTAAAGTGAGACTTGGAGCAGAAAATGATTTCACGGACTAGATCACTGCCTTTTTAACAAACTGCATCATGCTGATCTACAGATGATTTTATAGACAATAATGGCCACCATTTTAACACCAAAGTAAACTGAGAAATATTTTCAAGCTAAATTGAAATCAAGGCAGCATTTTATTTCTTTGTCTTTAAGTATATAACAGTTTCAGTTCAAGGAGAGATGATTACTTTTTATGTATGTATTATTTAGAGAGCATGAAATTTAAAGCAGAGAATACTTTTATGTGAAAGCAAAAGTAAGAAGTAGGGTTTCCCCATTATTATAATAGTGACTCAGAAAAAGTTAAGATCACGAATTTCTTCTAAATATATGTTACAAGTGAGTGTTTTAAATCACTTAAATAACTTGTTGCACAATCCCAATTTAGGATCTTGCTCACTGTGGGATGAATGGAATGCACCTCAGAGTAGAAAAGTAGCAATATGTTTTACTGAGATAGAATGATAATTTGACAAAGTTTAATAAATTTGATGAATTCTGAATTTCAGAATATTTGCAACCAACAAAAAATTGTTCCTATTTTATTACAGTGGTTGTCCATGAATTCACCCAATGTGGGGATTCATCAGAGCTTCTCTCTCTCTCCTAAGCCAGTCTGACCCTTTCCAGAAGGAGCCCAGCTGCAAGCTGTATCACAAAGCACATTAGTGTTTCACATTAGGGTCCAAAGCAGTGCATGGGCTGAGGCATCGCAAGGCCCTCCAGGGTGGTACCTATTTCCTCCTCAGAAAGCTGCATATGTAAAGGAGATATTTGGCCCAGGAGATCAGATTAAATTTAATACAAAGCAAACCCTCTGAATCACGCATAACAGAGATGAGAGGAGCCTAAAGAACAACCATCTGGATCTACTATTCTGCTTCTCTAACACTTACTAATGCAGACACTGCCTATAGCATTAATGACAGTTCTGGGACACAAGCTAATTAAATCCTAACTACTACTACTATAGCGTTTTCTACTACATTAATGCAAGAAAGCCATGAAGAGGTACTGATAAATTCTGTTGAGAAAACAAAAGTAAAAGCAAGAAAATATGGAAAAGCAGAGAGGAAGAACCGAAATTTGATCCAGTGACAGAATTGTGGTTATTTGTAATGTTATATTTCATTTTAGATTTGGAATGTGTTGCAGTTGTTACTGGAATTAAAATACGAAAATTGACAAATAAAGTCCTTTCAGAATAAAGACCAAATATTTTATTTTGGAAATGTTGAAATAGGAACTGAGGTGCTGTTACAAAACTTCTATTGTCTATATTATTTTTTAAATACGTGTAATATATAGTAACAATAATAATAAATAGGTGTAATGTCTATCTAATATCTAAAATATAGATATTATTAGTATAGATTTTATTATCTATATTTTCCCAGATTTTAAAACTAAATTTGCTTAAATGGATATATGCTATCCACTGGCATGTAAATACACAAAAACTCATGATTTCTTCAGCTGTCTGTGAACCAGTAGCATGAAGTGAAGCTAAAGAACAAATTTGAATTTCTACCTGTGTCTGGCATTTGGTTATCACTGGTTCTTCATTCATTCAGTATCAGAGTGTTACAAGAATGGGAAAAGACAAAACTGTGGGTAGAAGACTGAAATAGCTTTTTTCCTTTGGCCATACTAAATGGAAATGGAGTAGATGAAACAATGGAAGAAGGTAAAGGAATCAAAGATGGAGAATATAGGATATAAAAAAAGGAACATAAAAGGAAACTGAATGGAAGGAGAAGGAAATTGACTGACGTGTGTTTGACTTAGTGTAAGCAGTAAGGCTGCCAGACACATGAAAGACAACAGGATAGCCCTTGTGAGACAGTCACGATGTAGCTGCTTCAGATGTCTTCTCAGTGATCCATCAGTGCCTGGGGATACACGTGTTCATTGTATCCCCAGGCACTAATGGATCACTGAGAAGACATCTGAAGGACAGATCTGTTAAGAAGGATGTCTGGATGGTCCATGAGGACATCTGGTGCACTATTTGGCAGAGTTGTATCAGCATCTGTGAAGCTCTAAATGCAATTACTTGCTCCAGGATTTGAAGTCTGTCATTTCCTACAACAATTGAGCTGGAAAATGCTGACACTGGGTAGCACCTTTTCAAATAACTTTAATTTGGACATGAAGAGGTAGCTAATGAAGGGTGAAAGAGGAGTGACTGGAAATCTGAAGATTATTAAAAAAAAGGGAGACTTTGAAAAAATAGGGGAAATTAGGAAAATAAAAGTTCTTGGGAAATGCCCTGAGAAGTCAACTGGAAGGTCTTGGAATTCTGTGCAGGAATCAATGACATGTATTTCAATCTTGAGAGAAGTTTTTCTAATCTAGTCTTAGAGGAATCCAATAATGGAGCCTTCACAGCCCCGCACACGACCTATTCTGATGCTTCACAAATCTATGATAATATCACAGTAATCTTCCTGACTGCAATTCATGTTTTTTATCTCTTGGAGAACAGATTATTCCCTCCTTCTTTGTAACAACCTCTTATGTTTTATGACATCAGTGCTGTTCCATGTTATCCTCCTAAACTTACTTTCTTTAAGCTAAGCAACATAGGCTGATCCAAACTCTTCTCATGTGCACCTATTTTCCCATTACTTTTCTGTTTACTGTCTTAGTTGTGCTATATTTTTTCTAAAGAATACAGTAACTTGGCTGCAAAATTGCAGCTGAGACTTTCCAGTGCTGTGGAGTGGGAGAATTATTTAATTTGTCTTGTGTATAAAATTGTCTTTACTTCCTGGAATATTTTGTTTGTTTGGTTGGTTGGTCGGTCATTTGGGTTTTTTTCAGTAGCATGATATTTTTCACTTCCGTACAGGCTACATTTCACCTAATTTATCAGATTTTGCTATTTTTTACTACCTAAACTCTATTAACACACCATATATATTGATAGCTTATTACATTTGTAAATTAAATCATGTACAATAACTTTCTTCTCACTCCTATTGAATCTTAAGTCTATTACACTTTTTTTTTTTTTTTTTTTTTTTCCTGTTTAAAGTTTAATTACATTTCCCAGGAAGCTTATATACTCTTTTGGTCGTACTCTTCTGTGTAATCTACAAGTTATGTACACATATATGGGCTCTATTCCTTCACCTGGATTTCAGTGAAAGTACTAAACACAACTGGATCTAGAATAGACCCTGCAGAGACATATTTGGCATCCTTTTGCTTTAAAAAGAACAACTGATTAATATTTCGTTTTGTACTATTATTCATCTGCTTTGTCATTCATCTTTCATCTAAGCCATATTTCACTAAACTGTAAGAATAGCATCTCCAACTGTATTAAAAGTCAAGATACAGGACAGTTACACTTACTTCTCTATTCACAAAGCATGATACCCCATGATAGAACCAAACTATTTTGAAGCCAACTTACTTTCCAGAGATACATACTATTTGCTGCTGATCTGTTTTCTTCCATATTCTCTTATTTCCTTATTTTAAATATGAGCACTATCTTATCACATTCCATTCTCTGGTATCTCTATTTCCTCCATGAGTTTACACATATGAGAGTCATTTGGACAATTTTTCAACTACTTAGAAATTAATCAAGCCTGGACAACTTAATAAAATTGAGTTGTTTTTTGTTTTGGTTTTTTTTTTCCAAATATTCCCCAACATGTTCTTTCTCAAATGCACTCTGAGACTTTATGTCTTTGGCAATGCTACTAACTTGTACTGTTCCACTAATTTGTAACTGATCTTTAAAGACAGATAGAAAAGTACGTTTTACACTTTGGTCCACCACCATCTGTAGTTAGTTTTCCATCCCCGCTGTATTATGGACTAACTTTTTATTTACTGTTATCACACTACTTCAGATATTCTTCATTTTCTCTTGATGGTCATGTTTTTCTTTTCTGACTTTCTGTCTATACAATCTACATATTTGTACAAGTCTTTTATAATCTAACCTAATTTCTAATCTTTTTTTAATCTAACCTAATTTCTGCTTTTGTATACTTCCCTGTATACAGACGTCACTGTTCAGCAATGGTCTCCATGCTTTTCTCTGCACTGGGACAGCTTGTACCTTCTCTGTCATTTCCTTGAAGAAATGTCAGCATTCCTCTAAGACTTCTTCCTCTTAGACTTTTCTCCCATATCAGATTTCAGAATTCAATCTTTAAAATACTTTGGTTTATTTTTAAGATCTTCTTCGTTCCATTTCTCTTAGCCAAGCACTTTTTCAGTTCTTGGTCACTCCTACTGAACCTGCTTTCTGCTCTGCCAGCTGGAAAGACTTGAACCCACAAGAACAGCAGTCCTATCTGCATTCTCAAATTTTTCTATCAAACAGCGATTGTGAGTGCCTATCAACAATTATGTAGACATTCTGGGTTTGCCATTTGCCCTTTTTATATGTTTTTTAATACCCAGTCCTGTACTTTACATGATTCTTTAAGGTATTCAGGGAAAAAAATAATCCAAATGATGCTTGTGGGCAAAGGGTCTGTATATACCTCCATCTGAAAAGTGTTCTTTCCCTAATTTTCACCATGCAGCAGGTTTAGCTCTTAACTTTCATCCCATATTGCATCTTTAATATGTGAGAGAATGCCACCTCCCTTATTCATCATTCCCTGTCAGTCCTTCTTGGACAATCTATTAATATTCCCCAAAGAGCAATATATCACATCAAGTCTCTGTTATGCCAATTAAATCAGAGATTTTCCTCCACTTGTTTATTCCCCATACTCCCCGCAATGCTACACAGACAGCTAAGATGTTTGGCAAATAAATTAGTTCTTCTGAGTGACATATTACTCCAATCCAATCCACCAGGTGCTATTATTACGTAAAACATAATTATACATAGCATGGCAGAATTGCACCATTGCAGGCATGAAGATAACTTCGTAAGGGAGGAAATGTTGCTCCTGGTATGTTCAGTCATTGCAATTGGTGATAAGCTTTTTATGTACAGAACCTTTAACAGAATAACTTTATTTTCTTGGAAAGGTAGCCCAGTGTGATGGGTCCATGTGAAATGACACAGTGGTTTTCTGGAATCAAGAATCTTGGGGTTTTTGTTGTGTTTTCCCCTTGATATCACTAAAGAGCCCTCAGTTTGTCACTGAACTGCACACAGATGTCCCATCTCTCTTCCTGAAGTACCTCTTAACTCAATGTATTTGTTCTGTTTTAGTTCAGCACTCTATTCCTCTTCAGTAACATACTTAGGCTTGTTTTTGTGTCCTGTTTACTTCAGTAGGAGTTAAGCATGTGCTTAGAGTTAAACAGGTAGCCAGATATCTGCCTGACGAAAGAGGATTGCAGCCTTGTTTCAATAATGTACTATTTTGAGGCCTCTCTGGAAATGTTTTAAAATATTTTGTTTTCCAAAATTTCTCTGCCAGCTCTTTCTATGAGGGAAACAGTCTGTTTCATAGCCTGCACACAGTGGCATTTTCACTAAAGCTGCACCAAATTTCTGTCAATTTCCTTGCCAGGCCACAGTTTGTTCACTCACAGTGACCAGAAACTTGTGATGTGCAGAACACCCCTTGTGAAGCATGACAGTGCTTCATTCACTAGTACATACTCATTCTCCCATACCTGTCTTTCTCTCTGGTAATACACATCTGAATAGTTACTGCTTTCTATATCATAATAACAAACCACCAGCACAATTAACTGCATACGTACCTTACAATTTTGAGGGTTTTATTTACGTGTTTGGGTGCTATTGCTTGGTGTACAGATAATTGAAGCTGACCTGCTTAGATGGTGGCTAACCCACTAAAATCTGTGTGTACTTGGGAACAATAACAAAAAGTTAACAAAGAGTGTACTTATTCTGAGATCACTGTCCAATAGAAATCAATATCCATAACAACATTCAGGCAATGTAGATTAAGATAATTCTTTTACCTATGCTCCAAATTTATCAAATGCTCTAAATTCAGAATTTTAACTGAAGTGGTCAGTCAACATAGTTAGGTGAGTTTTTCAAATTTTAATCTCCATGGGATGGCAGTTACACAAAATGAAATTAATTTTTTTCAAACTTTCCCGCTTGCAGTTTTGCAGTGCTACTTTTTAAGATTAATGTAAGGAAATGATGCTGCAAAGAAACTGAATGTTTGTATTGTACATCTTGGGGCACAGTTAGAAATTCAGTACTGATTCAGTGAAAGTAAAGAAACCAAAGAACATGATTCCCAAACCATAAAATTCTCTCTCTCATTTTTTATTAATGCTAGTTGCTGTAAGACTGACTATACTGTACTACATAATGCAGAATTAAAATTCAATAGTATCCATGCATGTGAAGGATTTCTAACAGTAACAAATTGACTCTGGAATAATTAGATACCCAAACAATGCAAAATGCATTATTTGTGAATGTTTTTGAATGAGTTTTTATTAAGAATTGTTAATGCTGTCCTTTCAGATAGCCACAGTATGGGCCTATAGCTGAAACTGTTGGAAATAGCATACATTGTTTCTCACTTTGTCTTCATCGACATGTTACTTAGTCAATATGAACAGAGTGGTGGCTGGGGAAGGACTTGGTGCTTATTCAAAACTGGATGACTTTTTCAGGACTACTGAACAAAGTGACAGGGAGGAACAAAGAGATGGTCTGTATTTGGATGCACATCAGAAAATGCTGTCTTAACATACATGATGGGAAAAATCTAATATCATCCACTGAATTGTGCTGCGTTCAAAGTATTATACACTCAATAAACTCAAAACACATGTTGAATAACTTGCAAATAATCTGTGTTATACATCAGTTGTTTAGTTACAACTCTTTTCCTTCCATTGTACAGCATATTTGTATGCTTGAAAAACAATTAGAGCAACAACATTTGTTCATAATGAAATGCTCACATCTTTTTTTTTTTTTTTTTTTTTTTTTGGTATGCCATTTCATTGTTTTCAGTGTCATTCCAGAACTGCAGCTTGAGGTGAAATTTGAAGTCAGTGGAGTGAAATAGAAATAACTGAAGGTAGGACACTCCTGGGGCAATACCGAATCATAAGACAAAGCAAAAAATGGGAAAAACACTATATTCTAGGTTGAATTTGATTCACTGAAATAGGATTAAATGTTTTTATTTATAAAAGTTAGTATCTTCTTCTATATACCAATTTGCCAGTTCTGTAGACTGTAATTTCATCAACCTTGGAATGTGATGGCTGAGAAACTAAGGTATAGTCTCAGTTTATTGATTTCACTGCAGCAACTTTCATATAATTTCCCTGAGAAGGTCTGGGCCACCATTTATGTATTTAGGGTGCTAAATGTCTGAATACACAGTGCCTTACCTATATTTTAATGGAACTTCCAGCATAAAAAAAAATAGTGACCAGTATAAGACTGATAAATATGTACTGTGTGTGCTGAACAAAAATACCAGTGTTAAGTCTGTCCTTCACATTCTCTGTGGCATGCATGTAATTGCTGTTCAGGCTAACAAGAATAACATGCAAACAGTTTGATTAGACTGCAGAACATATTTTACTTAGTAGCTAGGTTTTTACATCTACCCTCTTCCATGGGATTCGGTGGAAGTCTGCATTTTCAGCAGTGTTGTCACAAACAGGCTTTGGGTTATATATCTTTCTGTGTTTAAAAAGCTTTTAAATTAAACATACATTTGTAAACCAAACAAACAAAAATATAATGTTAACATATGTTGAGAAATTTTCAGTGAATGGCCACATGAAGTTTCCCAGCTTGTTCTCTGCCAAAATAAGTATAAGCTGCAAGCACTATTTCCTTTCCCACACAGTATGTAATATTTATATTTAATATCATTTATATTCCTTTTCTCCCTCTGTTCCTAAATAGGTTCAGTTGGAAAAAGTACATTTTTTTTTCTGTCAGTTCTTATGTATTTTGATATATACTGATGGGCAAAGGAAAGAACGTCTGTGAACACTGACAACCCTTTGTACACACTTTGTACACACTCCTCTCAGTCTCCCTAAGGTTGCAAAATGTTTCAGTACCAGGTTTTCCAAATTTGTAACACTTTCTAAAACTGAACATACATACAAACATACAGAGAGAAAAGATCATGTCTGATAAAATTATAATATCCTCTTCCCTTTCCCAGAGCCTGTTCCCATACTAGTCCAGATTTTAATCCAGATCCTTCATTTTCCTTCCTCTGCTGTACTCAACTCTCATGGTGTCCATGACTATTTCCTGCTTCAACAAACCTCTCTTTAGTTTCTCTTCCACCAGATCAGACTCATCTTAAAATTTTTTTCTGTTCTATTAGACCAGATTCCCTTGAATTGTGTTTTTACTGTAAGGAATAAAAATTTAATCATAGGTAGGATGTGATCATTTAAATTTAGCAATTTAATTAAGGATTTTATAACTCCAAGAATAAGTCCAAGAATAACTCATCTGGATGCATTCCTATGTGACATGATCTAGGTGATCCTGCTTTGGTAGGTGGTTTGGACTAGATGATCTTCTGAGGTCCCTTCCAACCCCTAACATTCTGTGATTCTGTGTAACTTGAACCCATCCTATTGGAATGAAGAAATTAGGAATATAAATCTTCTGGAGAAGAGAAGACTGAGAGGGGATTTGGTAGATGTTTATAAATATATGAGGGCTGAGTGTCAAGAGGAAAGGGACAGCCTCTTCTCATGCATGCCCTGTGACAGGACAAGGGGGAATGGATGTAAGCTGGAGCACAGGAGGTTCCACCTTAACATGAGGAGGAACT
>JANIJG010018264.1:4582-25146 GCA_024611175.1 Megaceryle torquata | reverse complement strand
TTTTTTTTTTTTTTTTTTTTTTTTATATATATATTTGCTCCCTTATTTATCCCTCCATTTCCTGTGGAGATTTCATGATCTTTTGTGTTACAACATGTGAATAATCTCATGAAGCTTCTGCTATGCCAATCAGACATAATTTTCAAAACTTGTTATTCTCTTATTCACATTCTATTTTTAAATGTCTACAGATTTATAAGATTTTTGTCAGACTGATACACTATCCTACTGATTCTCCTATGAAACTTTTTCAAAATCTAAGATCACACTCCTACTTTTAATAATTTTACTAGATCAACATCAATACTAATATCTCTGTGAAATATGGCATATTGGTAATGAATTAAGGCTTGTTAGCCTGGTCAGCATAATGAAGTCACTTTGATATAAAGTCCACAGCACAACTTTATGTGATATACTTTTCTGAAAGTGATCTTAGGATGAAGTCTTCAAACTTAGTTTATTATCTTCTTGTGGGTAAGGCATGAACTTGAACCATTTTAAATATAGAATCAACCTAGAATTTTAAAAAAATCAACAGGCAGGATAAAAAGCACCAGACATATTAACTTCTTAGCACTTTTAAATGAAACAAAGGCAAGAATATATTTCCTAGGCAGTAAACACAGAAGATACATCTTTTAAAAAGTCCTTGATCATAAAATACCTTAGTGCTCTGTGAATCAAAAGTAATTAGTCTTATAACTGTCAGTTTGATTAAAAACAATGTCATTTTTTTTTCCCAGCAGCTTCTGTAATATTTTTTTGCTTTCTCCCTAAGCCTAACAGTGTTAATGTTGTACTTATTGTTTGTTAATTTTACTTTCATCTTCACGACACTGACTAATCATCCAAACGCTATCTGCTACGGTGCCAGAGCCTCCTGGGTAATGACAGTGCCAATGCTTGATAAGCGGCTGCCAGATAAAGTGCATGTTGGCTCAGGAGAAACTATGCCAACTGTAATGCAAAAAGCAATGAATGAAGATGGAAAAAGACTATAAAAATTACTTTAACTTTTGGTTATTGAAACTCTGCATGTTCAAGTAAACCAAATGTTTCAAGAGGCAATGGAGTCTACTTTTATTTTCCATCAGATGAGACAGCAACTGAAAGAATGTTATTTTTCTATATATCAAGCACTCTGTTGAGACCTGTAGAGATGATGTTTTTCTATATATGGCTATTTTACTATTTATAAAAGATGAGTCACTGAGTCATTTCTGATTGAAAAAAAATATACATAATTTAAGAACAACACAAAACCAATAAAGAAAGAAATATGTAGGGACGGAATTGCAATGTCTATACTCTCAATCAGAATGTGGTGGTTAATCAGAAAGAACTGTGCTACAGTAAGAAGATTAGAGCACTTTATAAAAAAAAAAAAAAAGAAATGCTTTGGAGGGAGGAGGGATATGAAGGGGGAAGTGAATTGGATTCTGTACATGAGCAGAAGAAATATTCATCCAAAAAAAGCTTATCAGCCTTTTTTTTTTTTGACAGCTTTGCATAGACTTAATGAGGAATAAGAAGCTTAGGAATACTCCCTAATTCAATGTATTTGCCTTTGTTAGAGAACATCTGTGAACTTAAGACACATTGATCATTCTTAGTTCAGGGCATGTACAAAAGGTCTCTTGTTTTAACAGACTTGTTCATGCCAGGAAGACAGTCATTCTAGATTCCTGAATATTTAAATTACTGGATAGTTAAGTAAGCAAAATAGTAGCATGTACTCCAGGTTGTTCTGGCTAGCAGAACTGTGCCTAAAGGGATTGCAGTAGCAATACTATGAGAACAGGTTGCAAAGCGAAGGAGTGGGGAATGATAGCTGTAAAAGAGAAAGTTACTTTTGAAAGGTTTTACATTACTGCTCAAACATATCAGAGCAGACTGGTCAGGGCAAATCAGTGTCCTTTCAATAGATGTTATGCCGTCCCATCAGTAAAGAAAAGGAACAAAGAGGGAAGTTTCTGCTGTAAGCAGTATTACAATTCATTTACAGAAAGACAAGGCTAATTCAAGAACAGCAAAGTTTTCTTATGCGAACACCATGTGGCCTTTGAGTGAGAGCTTCTGTAGAATCCATCTATGTTTTTACCCAGAGGAAATTAGCTATATTTGTTTTGAGAATGTGTTCTAGTGTTTTCTCATTTGAGTGTTTAAAGCATTTGAGATTTTAAATCAGGTGAAACTAGTGCAATGGGTTGGATCAGATCCACTTATAACATTTTTAAGAGCATAGAAAAGTTCCAGAGGCAGCACCTGCTTTACCTTTCTCACCGTTTCTGTGGGAAAGGATGACTTTTTGCGTCATCCAGTGTGTTGGGTATTACATGTGTAATTTAGGTCTCCTAATTCTGCTTTTCTACAAATCAGCCACTCTGCTATGTATAATACTAGGTAGATGGGGTAATTGTTATGTTTGATAGACCACTAAAATGCAGTGAAGAATGTGACAAAAGCCACAAATGTCCATCATTAGATGTTTTATTAATGTATTGAAGCATTTAATTTGTTTGCCTGCAAGGACAGAAACTTTTCCAGGCTTAGCAGAGTTTTGATTTAAATTTCTCTAGGGTCAATTGTATCTCATGATAAATTTTAGCAGCTCTATGAAGTCACCCAGTCTCCATCAATCAGTGAACTGGCACTTGAACATTTGCTACTGGATGTCATAAAGTTATATTTTGCTGATTATTCCTCCTACCTGTCAGCATAGAACAATTCCTGCATTTATATCTAATTGTGTATTAATAATCCAAGAAGATTTTTATTTTCTCTTTTAGGTCATATAATTTCTGTCTGTATTTACTTATTTATTTTTAAATTATTTTCAATAATCTCTATCTGATAGTAATATTTTCCCCTAATACTTTACCAAAATTTGTCATTGTTCTTTTCCAGTCTCTCATTTTTTTCTCAGTCAGTTGCACTTTCTTTCTCCTATAGGAAACTTCTTGATTAATCTTCTAAATGTACCATGTACTGTACTGTTTCTTTAGAACTGTAGCAACACTGAAAGAGGAATCATGAAACAAAAAGACAAAAAGGTCTAGAGATAATGGAGGGTGTAAGTAGATAGTGGCTTTTCAAAATATTTTCTTTATTCATAAAAGTATGTGGAGAGCAAATAATAATCTCATAGCTTTTGTGTTTTAATTTTCAGTAGCATCTGTTGATAAATCTTACTGGTTAAACATCTCCTAAAAGGTAGAAAGTAGACATTGGAAAATGAACTGGATAAACTGGTGTATAGATTTGTGGTGCCAAACAACCAGTGTTAGAGATTTTTGGTATCTATGGTGACTTGTCAGAGGAGGTGAAACACTATAAACTCATTTTTATTCAATCCCAGGAATTCAGAAAATTATCAATAAAAATAAATATTTTTTTTAAAAAAGTCAAATATGGGATTGAATGAAATTTTAATTGAATATGGTCACAGCTATAGACTATCAAAGGAATGGTTTCCATTTAACTAGTTGCTAGGAAGCAAAAAACCTTACTGCAAATCTTTGTGGTAATTCACAGACTATGGTCAGCAATACCTCTGATAATCCTGAATGCAGTGATTATTGTACAACTGAGAAAGTGACATTTTATGTCAAAAGATAAGAGTAATTTTAGTATATCAGTGTCTTTTTGGCTCAAGTGATGGTGATAGATTCCATTCTTCAGGAATACTTCCAGCTATCACAAGTGAATGCCTGGATCTTTCAGAAGAAGTGCTGAAATAAATCTAAATAAAGTATCTAGTTGAAAAGAGGGAAAATGGGTTAGTTCTATTTCAGATGGGACAATCATAGTGTGTTTAAAGAAAAAGAAATGATCTTGCCCACTGATTATTATGCTGTAAGCTATATAGCTAGAAATTATAATGGACTTCACTGACATTGCAATATACTACCTCAGGTATCTGAGGGTGTAGCAGAACACGGCCATGTGTATGCAATGTTGAATGTACAAAAGTAGAAATTAAAAAATAAAACGTTGCCATAGCTGCATAGAAAGTTAAGTTGTGCTTGTGTCCATGCTACACTCCTATGAGAAAATGAACTTTGTAAGAAAATAACCTGCCCAGAGCAAATGTAGATGGTGTTGTAAGTAAAGAAACACACACAAAAAAGTGCATAAAACCATTTCATGATCATGCCAATTAGGATACTATTACTACTGCCCTAGAAGCTGCAGGACAATATCTAAGAGGTAGAATGAAGGAAGTTGGTGAAATCTGCAATGAACTTTGCATAAGATTGGCCATGAAAATAAATTTTCAGATATTTTAAGCAGACAGTGTATTTGTCCAAAAAGTCATTAATGTAATGTTCTATTACCAGAACCCATAGCCAGCAGGCATTTCTGTGTCAGTCTTGAAGGCCCTGCTTCACATGACTCCCACTGTCTTGAAGATACCGTACCTGTGAACACAGATAGAAGGAGAAAAACTATTACAATTCCTTCATCTTCTTTAAACATGTAATTGTAGAGTTAGCAATGTAAATAAAGAGGTCCTTATAAGCTCCACTTTGGGCACACGATAATCAAAGTATATATGAGTTAGATGTCTGAGCCAAACTTACCTAAATCCCCATGAAGAATGTGCTTTAATATGCTCCTGTGCCCTGGTGTTGGATGACTTCTTTATTTTCAGTTTCACTTTGATTGTGAGTCACATTATGGGCTTGGGGTCACTGAGATGACATGTGCTTTTTGGCAGGGAGGGGTCAGAGAGGTATTGTCAGTGCAGTGGCAGGCAATGTGCCTGACTGCTAGCTGCCTTATTTTGCTTCTGCAGCAAGTCATCCCTACCTGCCACTTACCATTCCAGGCACTAAATCTTCATACTGTAGTTTGGTGGCACTCAATGAGAGGTCAGTGTTACAGAAAACTTAGCACAAACTGGTATTTACTAAATAAGCTAACAGATATTACAGAAGAAAAAGCCTATGATGTGACAGGAAAGACTTTTGCTTTGTCTCTGGTTGCTAATCACAGATATGACTAGCTGCCTAAATTATTTCACCAAGAATACTTCAAAATGTGTGCTTGTGGCACTGCATTGATGGATGTAATTTTTGTACAGCACATGAATGATCGGTAACACTCTAAATATGGAAGGATCCCATTTACCATCAATCTTGTTTTATCTACCCTCCATATAAATAATGAAGGTTGGAAAAGACCTTTAAGATCATAGAGTCCAATCATTACCCCAATTTTACCAAGTCCACCACTAAGCCATATCCCCAGGCACCACATCTATATGGCTTTTAAACACATGCAAGAATGGTGACTCAACCACCTCCCCGGGCAGCCTGTTCCAGTGCCTGACAATACTTTCAGTGAAAAAATTTTTCCTAATGTCTGGTTTAAACCTCCCCTGGTGCAGCTTGAGGCCATTCCCTCTTGCTCTGTCTTGTTTGCCCTCTCACTTCTCAGGGCCTTAGGTTTACCTAAGAGACAGGTTTACCACCTGCCCCTCCCACTCAGTCTGTTCACCCTTAAACCACTAGAGGCATAACTGAAATATTTTCTAAATTAATTCTTTAAAGCAAACTTTAATCAGATAGTCATTTTTATAAGGCTGTGGATATCCCAGACTCCAAATAATTATGGTCTATGAAATTCCAACAGTACACTTCCAGCTGAGTTCTGTCCACTGTGACACTCATCTAGGAAAGTGTTTCATAGCACTTAATAAGCAGAATATGTCTGCCTGCAAATATAGAGCATCTTCAGCTCCATCTGTAGCTTTGTGCCCTCTGTTACAGTTCAAGGTGTATTTTCTCAACTAGGAAATGAAGGTTATCAGTATATATAGTCTCAACTTCAGAAAATATCCTCCCAGTGTTTTACTGTGATTATTTCCCCTCCTTCCCCAAATAGACTTTTTCCAATACAGAAGGTGGTTTGCAACCCTGATTTTCACATTCATTGTAAGATAATGTCTTCAAAGTATAACATCATTTTTTCATTCCTGCTATATTTTTGTTATTATAAAGAATTGAAAATATTCTTTTAGTAACCACAGCAGCTAGAGCAAAGCAATCAGTTAGGTATGTGCATGAAGTGTTTTAAACTTTAGAAGTGCCCTGACACCACGTCTAAATGGGGGAATACTTGGTTCCATTATGAAAAATATTAGGCAAAGATATGGTTTTATTTAAAGTTTGTGAAGGTGAACCTGTTTCACATTCCAGCAGTAGAGAGACTTCTGAGTGTTTAATTTCTGAGCTGCTGATGCTGAAAGTGCAAGGAAAGATAAACATTGCAGTGGAAAATCTCCCTCCTAACAGAGGATATTTTGTGGCTTGAAACATCATAATGCTCAGAATGTTTTGCTAAACTGTCCTTATTGAGCCAGGAGCCATCCCAAAATACCAGCTGTGCAAACTTATTAACACATCCTTTTGTTTATGGTGACTCATTACACAGGGGCAGCATATGAACAATTACCCTTGTTAAAGAAAGTGCTATTCTGTTCAGTTTAATTATTTGAGATGTGATGTAGACTGATTATTGTTGCAAAGAGAACACAGGGACAGCAGGAATCTAAAAACATGAAAGAAATGCATGCTTATCCATATAACTTCTGCAAATTGCTTTGCTGAATGGTAAGAGCATTTCCATATTGTTTTGCATATGCATTGCCCACTCTACCTAAATGATAATGTAATTTCTGCTAGCAGTCATTTGGAGCCATTTGATTGCAATGTACAGCGTGCACTTTTGTGGTAAACTTGCATTAAAAAATAGCTTAAATTGTGGATTGTCAAGGTAACCACAAGAGATACAGCAATTTCTTTTTAAGAGATGACTAACAGAGTAGGCAAGCTATGCTTACAGTGTCAGTCAGCCTAATTACAAGAATTCACTACAGGTTTTACCATTCCAGGGAAGAACAATTAAGTCTCTCATCATGCTTTTGGCAACAGATAATGCCTGATACTTTGGTTGGAGGCAAAGATTTCCCTATTCTACCTTAACAGTTCAGCAATGGTATACAAACATCCTGACAAAGATGTCAGGAAATCTTAGCCCTTCTGGAACAAAATTCATCATGAATGTCTACTTCTGAATCTCTTTTAACTGAGATTTTCACTCATGGTTACTTTTTGACTCTGTTGCCTTTGACTCCTGGCTAGCTAAGTGAGAATTTGATAGATCCTTCTGATGACATGTTGCTAAAGGTTAGGAGGGATCAAGCTTCATTCTTTACTGCCTAGCACTTTTTACAATCATTTACATCCATGTAAAAGCTTTGATGAACACTCTTCTCAAGATATCAGTGATTTATCCCCTATTTTTACATGCTTTATGCTATATATTAGGTGACAATAGGTTGATGAAGTGTGATATCCTTTGCCTCTAATGTACTTTATTAAATGTAATTTTTTTTTTACTTTAATAAATGTAATTTAATGTTTAAGGAGCCAATCATTTTTACCACAGATAATTTCTTTGTCATGAGTAAGCATTCAGAATAAATCTCTATCAGCTTGAAATAATAAATTAAAAGAAATGGAGTTGTATTTGTATGTTATTTTTCTGACTTTCTAAAAAGCTAGGCATCAGGAGGTTAAAGTTCATATATCACATTCATCCCAAGAATGAATAAAGCTACATAGGATATCTATGGACTTCCAAATATTTACATTTTTTTTGAGCCACTTTGAGGATTCTCTATTAGGAAGAGACCTGTACGTGGATGACTAATCAGAAAGAACATTAGAAAGAATTGAGCTCTTCAGCTTGTCTTTTCCTCCATACCTCAAATTGAGTAGCAAAATGGGGAAAAGATCAAATATAATATTCCAGTACATATAGATAAAATAAAATAACTGAGCAATGCTTTGTAATGAAAATCTTTAGAAGTGCCTTAGATTCCACCATTATCTATGCTCACTGCATTCCGTTTCCTCTATGTGTCATCCTATTGTTACACTTTGTAAAAGCTTGTTCTCAGTTAGGTTATGTAAGGTGGTATAAGCACTTCATCCATACTACATCAGCGTGTTCCCTTAAGTACACCTGATCCTAGACCACAACAGTTAAAACAGAAGTGTTGCATGTAAGGAAATCTTTATACTAGATACTGCTACTTAGTATTGTATGAACTTTACATCATACCTGAGGGATAATCCAATTAAAACCTTCCATCTGATTCGTCCTTAAATAAGCAGACGGATGTAGCCATTTTGGCTCAAAATTCCAAAAATTGTTGCTGTGATACTTGAGACAACCCATTTAGTAAGGAGGCTTACATAAATCTAACAGCCTTTTAGGCATTAAGGCTGTCTGTCCCTTCATTTGGGGTCAACTAAATCCCATTAAATTGTTAATCAGCCAGTTTAAAACAGCTGTGATAAAAACCCTGTGCTGCTACAAAATAAACTATAGTCACAGAGCTATCTGAAACTATGGCAATGATAGTGGACAAGATGGTTTCTACTGGAATAAAATGATGTGTCAAAGCATGGCATTAAAAACACCACCATAGCACACAGACAGAAAAATTCACAGACGGTGTAATTCTGGCATTTTTGAACTTCTGTGATTCTCTTAGAAATTAATCTCTAAACAGCATTTTTTTTGTTTATTCCCCTAAACCTTCAAGTAGTGGTCCTATTGGAAGATCTTTATCAATAATCTGTATGAGGGATCAAGTGCAGCCTCAGTAAACTTACAGATTACAACAGACTGGGTGGGTGTGTTGATCTGCTTGAGGGTAGAAAGGCTCTGCAGAGGGATCTGGACAGGTTGGATTGATGGGCTGAGACCAATGGTAAGAGGTTCAACAAGGCCAAGTGCTGAGTACTGCACTTGGGTCACAGCAACACTACAGGCTTAGGGAAGAGTGGCTAGAAAGCTGCCCAGAGGAAAAGGACCTTGGGGTGCTGGTTGAGAGCCATCTGAACATGAGCCAGCAGTGTGCCCAGGTGTCCAAGAAGGTCAACAGCATCCTGATTTGTATCAACATTAGCGTGGCCAGCAGGACTAAGGCAAGGATCATCCCCCTGTTCTCAACACTGTTGAGGCTTCACCTCAAATACTGTGTTGAGATTTGGGCCACTCATTACAAGAAAGACAATGAGGTGCTGGAGCATGTCCAAAGAAGGGATACAAAGCTGGTGAAGGGTCTAGAGCACAAGTCTTGAGAAGTGGCTGAGGGAGCTGGTGTTGCTTAGTCTGGAGAAACAGAGGCTGAGGCGAGACCTTATCACTCTCTACAACTACCTGAAAGGAGGTTGTAATGCGGTGGGGGTTGGTCTGTTCTTCCAAGTAATAAGTGATAGGACAAGAAGCAGTGGCTTCAAGTTGTGCCAAGGGAGTTTTAGATTAGATATTATGAAAAAATTATTCACAGAAAGGGTTGTCAAGCATTGGAACAGGCTGCCCAGGGAAGTGGTTGA
Organism: Megaceryle torquata; assembly: GCA_024611175.1. Taxonomy (NCBI): domain Eukaryota; kingdom Metazoa; phylum Chordata; class Aves; order Coraciiformes; family Cerylidae; genus Megaceryle; species Megaceryle torquata. The sequence continues at coordinate 15,727 of JANIJG010018264.1, read as the reverse complement.
GTCATTATCCCTGGACATATCTAAAAGATTTATAGATGTGTCGCTGAGGCACATGGTTTAGTGGTGACCTGAGAGTGCTGGGTTAACAGTTGGACTTGATTAAGTTAAAGGTCTTTTCTAACCCTAGTGATTCTGTGATTCTGTATGCAGAGCGAGGACAACATGCAGGTACTTCATAACAGACAAGGACTTCGCTCCAATATATAGGAATAAAACAAACAAACAAAAATAAAAAACAGTGGAAACAATAAGGGATAGATTAATCTTCATTTGCATGGAATTTACTTATTTTTATAAGTTAGAGTGTCAAGAGCTTTCTCTGTTAAGCAAGGAAACGATTTGCAGTAGCCATGAAAACAAGTATGGGAGAAACAGACATGGTAGAATTGTTTCCACAAAAGTTTGGAAGTGCCAACTACTAACATACTTGATAATATTTTCATAGGATGTATATGAGTACTTGTGAAATTTTCTCTCAGTTCAGATACAAATGTGTTACTATACATTTCTCACTTTATTTTTCTTTATTATTATTTTAGATTTCTACCTTGAAAATATGAGAATAAAAATGTCAATCTTTCCTTTCCTCTACAGACCTTTGTTTTTGTATTTGGTTTAGAGCCTTTACCTCTCTTTAAATTTTCTCTTTCTTGCTTCTTACATTATGTCCAGCTTCCATACCGCTTGGGTGGCACATGTGTCACAGTTTAGGGTCAGGGCAGCCCCTTAGACCTATAACAGATGCTCTCTGTTAACCCCTCTCCCTCCCCAAAGGGGAAAAGAAATGTAATAAGGGAGAGAGACTTAGCCATTAGAAAAGGAAACTAGAAGAGCTTTACTGAAAATGAAAATAATAATAATAAAAATTGAATATTTACAAATATATACAAAACCAGTATCAAACCCAACCCCTCTGATGGTAATTACATCACCATCACCACTGATGCTGTGGAGCAGGCACGGGAAGAGTCCCAGACTGGGCCCCACAGCAGACGGGAGCTGTGTTCAGGAGCTGGATTCTGGTACTCACAGAATATATCATCTCATTCTGGATTCAGGAACACACTGACTGGGATTGAAGGCAGAATGGACAGAGTCCTTCTTGGATGCTCTGAGGAAGAAACCAAAAGAGGACCTGAGCCAAGACAAGCAAAGCTGGTAAAGCTGTCCCAGAGGGGAGAAGAGCCACAGACCCTCCAGATCCCTCAGCTTTATACTATGACATATATGGGCTGGAATACCTTGTTGGTCAGTTTAGGGTCACCTGTCCTGTCCACTCCTTCCTGCAGGTGTGGCTTTTCACTTTTCTACACCCCCCAATGTGATACAGAAGATGCAGCAGTAGCCTTGATATGCACACCAGTCCTTGGTAGTAACTCTAACCATGGGGTGTTACCACTGCCAGCAGCAGACACTGCCTGAGAAAACAGGCTGCTAACTTCAGACAGTGCAGTTAGTTAGAAGAACTGAGCTGAAAAGTGAAATCACTGAACAGAATTAATTGTCTGTAAACCAGGACAACATGCTAATGGAGATGGCTGTAGAAGTATGACAACAAATATGATAACCCTGTGAGCTGTGGAACTGATGAAGCCTGGCTTCCTGTGGATGGACTCTTTAGTTTTCATGGAGCTTCTAACTTGACATGAAGTTTTTCATGTTGGAGTGCTCATACTAGCTCTCTTACATGGCTCTTCAATGTCCATAAAATTCATACCATACTCTTTGTTCTTGTCAGGACACTAATAAGGTCATTCATCCAGCCTTTTTTCATGACAGTTGTAAGTAGTTAATGTCTCTGATGCCATTGTCCATCTGTGAAATTGGCTGAAATTGTTCAAAAGGTGTTAAATTAAAAATGTGGGTAGACAGAGTGTATGTTTGTGTATGGCAATCCCATGGAAAGCATGACTTCATTAGCCTCATTGATTTTGATAGATGGACTAAAAATGCACTCTAAGGTAAGATACAGAGTGCATTTTTCAGCTGTATCAGATTTAAGGAAAGATTGAAAAATGAATGAGGGGGGCAGGGTGGATCAGCTGTTAAATGAGAATCAGATACTATTTTAGAAACCCAAGCATCAGTTTATAACTGCACCCACAGCTGTCTCTGATAGCCAGATCTTCTGTAATAAAAATAAATGCCTGTGTTTAGGGAATTGAATCACTCCCTTAGAAGTCTGGTTCTTCAAGACAGTGACTATCTTCATAGAGATAGCTGTAAAGTGCCTGTCTAACTGCTGCTCTTATGGAACGTATAGCAGTAGTAGTCAATATGACTTTATCCCCTATCATCCCAATGATTGGGATGTTGCATTTGAAGCTACCACAAACAAGGATTTGCAGATTTTCTAAAACTAGGCAATATAAATGGAAATTCTGTTAAAGAAAGTGGATGGTGCCATCCATATAGGATATTTTCTTATTTATTATCTCTTCAAGTTTCAAGTAACATGTCTGGAGAAAAGGGACATTAATCAAGTAGTCATCCTTCACTTTTCCCTCGGGTCTGTAAACATTAACAACATTGACATGATGCACTTTCTTTTTGTAGGCTAAGAACTCTTAGGAACTCTTCAGGGACAGTAGGTCCTGGAGAGTTTCTTTGCTAACTCTGCTTCTAATTTTATTTTACCCTTTTTAAAAAAAAAACAAAAAAAAACCAAAAAAAACCAAAAACCTGTGAGTGTTCAGATGAAAATGGAAGCATCTTTTTTCAGGAACAAAAGAAACCTAAATAAAGCAAACCAATAAAAAAAAGCTGCCCTTCCTGTTGAAATGGTTCTTATATGGGGAAGAAGATTTCTGCAGAACACAGAGTGAGAGAATGGAAGAATAAACAAATGAGCTTGATTTTCCAGGCTAAGGTAATCATCTTGGTGATAGTTACTGTAGATATGCGTCACTAGAATGCTCTGGATAAAATGAATAATCTGTAAAATTTGGCAAATAAAGGTTGGAACCTAGGACTTCTTCTCACCTTCCCAGCTACGTGTCTTAGCACTGGTAACTCAACCCACCCATTTCTGGTTTAGATTTGTGGATTCCACAGCAAGAATAAGTCAACTAAAAGTTATATGTTATTTTTCTTAAATCCCTTTAGATATATGAGCCTACACACTATCTGAGACCAAAATCTTCTTTAAGATATTCTCATTCACAATACAGTCTCACATGGCTGGGGAGCCATAATCTTCAGTGATGGATAGTCCTCCTTCACATGACTTGTTTTTGAGAAAATACAATCTATGTCTATGAATCCTTCTGAAAGCAGTAAACCTGCAGCCTGTTTTCCCTTTATTTGTGGCATGGAGACATTTTGATAAATCAGCTCTACAGATGCAAGAACATACTAATATATCCACATACTAGTAAAATTTTAAAGTGAGAGCAATGAACAGCTAATTCTTAAGCTATGCTATCTTTGCATTTAAGTTGGTAAGAAGATGGATTGGAATGAAAATGTATCATGTCTGTAGGTCACTGAAGAGTGCTACATCTGACCCCCCCCTTCTCATCCAGACAGCATATACACATGTATTCTATATCTTGAAAGCATCTCCAGCAATTTATGTATTCAGGTCTGGAAGGCCACAGGGTCAGTAAAGATGTAGTTATCATATAGACTTTTCTGAAGCAAACTCAGATTTACCACTTCCATTTTTGGTGTTGTTCTTGTGGCAGTGATACCCAGTGATACTCTTCGGTGCTTCTGTCCACATTTATTACAGAGCTTTTTTCTTCATGAAAACCACTAAAATTATTTATTTTCCAACTGTAATCCTCATAACTGTTTTCTCATATTCAGGTGCCTTCAAGTGTTCTTTTAGGTTTATTCATTCTTTCATAATTAGGCCATGTGTTTTCTTTTCTCCTTCAAGAATTTTACTTTCTTTTTCAGACTTGTTTTATCTCATCAACTACTCCAGAAGGTTTTCATTCTGTGTAACAGTGTCATCTTCTCTAAGACTTAATCCTAGCTTTAAAATCTATTTTGATTATATTTGACCATAATACATGATTATTCTTTGCTGATGCTTAAAGCATGACCTGCTTCTTCAGTTGCCCAGATGTCCACTCTCAAAGAATGGGATTTCCAACATTTTATTGCAAGGTCTAGCAAGAGGCTGAAACTTCATAAGTATGCTTATCTATAAGGATCACTTGAACTTAAAACTACATCCAGTCATTCAACATCATGTTGAGCTTACATTCTTCAGTAATTCAACATTTTGGCCAAAATTCTACCTGATTAAACAAGATGCTCACTGCTCAACTGGAGTGCAAGAAGTTGTCCTACAAGTCATAGAAACAAGAAGAGGAAATGAGGGAGTAGTATAAAAAAATACTGTTTGGTCACTTGTGGCTGAAATCAGGAAGGTTAAAGCTTTTAATCAGGAGATGTAATTTTTGAGGGACAGAAAGAGAACAGGAAATTATTCTACAGTCAGTCCAGAAAGACCTTAAGCACTGTTCAACTTGACCAGCAGAAATAACATTAAGTTCAAGAAGCACAGAACTGCATCTGGAACAGAGTAACCCCATATGTCAGTGCAGGCTGGGAAGGGCATGAATAACAGTTTTGCTGAAAAGGGCCTGGTGTTTACAATGCACACTAACCTGAACATCATCCAACACTGAGCTCTCATTTTTAAAAAAGGGAACTGCACACTGGCCTACAATAGGAGATGTAAGGCCAATAGACTGAGGGAAGCTATTATTTCCCTCTGTTCAGTGCTGGAGAGGTGACATATGGATCCTGTGTTCAGTTATAGGCTCTCCATTTCAAGAAAGATATTGAGGAATTAAAACAGATTCTGCAGAGGGCTACAAAGATCATCAGATATGACTTTTTGAGGAAGACATGAGGTTGTGGGTCTGTTTATTCTTGCAGAGAGGAAGTTAAGGAATCATAGAATAATAGAATATCTCAATCTGGAAATCACCCATAAGGATTATAAAGTCCAACGACCTGCTTCTTTCAGGACTACCTAAATCACATGACTAAGAGCATTGTCCAGATGTTCTTGAGCTCTGACAGGTTTGATGACATGACCACTTCCCTGAGGAGCCTGTTCCAATGTCTCAGTGAAGAACATTTTCCTAATGCCCAATCTGAACTTTCCCCTGATGCAGGGATGGGGAAGATCTAATAAACTACACCTTCTAGATTACACTAGACTACAAAAATGATGGATCCAAGCTCTTCTGAATGGTGCCAAATGATGTGATAAGGAACATGGGCCATAAATAGCAGCTTGAGAGATTGTGTAACCTCCATCCTTGACATATTTTGAGATTTGCATAGACAAAGCCTAGGATGACTCAACAGCCTTGGCAATATTTCTGCTTTGAGTAGAAGACTGACATAGATGACCTTTAATATTCTCTTCCAGACAACAGTTCCATGTACTCTATTGCTATATATTGTTTTTGTCTGTGGAATGCTGAACCAATGTCATGAACTTTGATGTGTTTTATCCCATTTGTATTTTTTTTTTAATTGCCATTTTCATTGCCTGACAAAATGCTGTTTAATGAGAGATTTTTTTTTTTGTTAATTGGCATAACAAAGCCAGTGCAACGAGGTTGCATATTCTTGTCAAACCCTGAGTGTCAAGTCATGTCCACTATTTAACACATGATACTGAATAGGTTTTGTCACCTTAAATGAAGTTCCTAATGTGATTGTCAGGAAGACATATCAGGTCATTTCTCTGTAGTGGAAATATAATTGCAAGTGTTCTCTTCTCTAGCTGAGACAAACAATATATTTGCATATTATTATTTTCTGGGAAATCAGCACAACTGGGTGCCTCTCTGAAGTGTAGCATAGGGAACACACAAGAAGAATTAGAAATCTGTGTGTACTTACAGGGCAACAATCTAACTGGAATCATAAAGATGTGGTGGGTTAGGTCACACAAGTGGAACATTTCCGTGGTTGGATACTGGATTTTAGGAAGGACTATCTGGGATGGTGAGGAGAACAGTAACCCTGTTTGTAAAGAGATCACCAGGAATGGAACAGTGCCTTGGAACAGATAGAGTACTGGTCAAAAGCTTTTGGGTCAAGATTAGTGGGCAGATCAATGTGGTGGGTGTCTGTTACAGACTACATGATGAGGAAGAAGAAGCAAATGAAGCCTGCCCCAGGCAGCTGGAAGAAGCCTCATCTGTACAATTACAAGGAATATTTCAACTACTAAAATATCTGCTGGAGAGGCAACATAATAGAGTATAAGCAATCCAGGATATTTCTGGATTATATCTATAATAACTTCCTGAAAAAGATGATCAAGGAGCCAATGAAAAAGGGTATTCTGTTGGACCTCACACTTACAAACAAGGAGGAACTGGCTAGGGATGTGAATGCCTTGGCTGCAGTGACCATAAAATAGTGAAGTTCAGTTCCTGTTCAGGGACTGCTTGGAAGAATACTTAAGACATGGCAAATGGTTGATTTTTAGGCATCCAGGTTCAAAAAAATTGTCAATCCAGACATGCAGGAAGTTGAGCACAGGTGGTAGGAAGACCTTTTCATGGATGAACAAGACCCTACTGACAGAACTCAAACATAAATGGAAAGCATATAGACACACAGTTGGGGTTAGGAAAGTCCATTGATGATGTATGTGATGGGAAACAGGAAGGGCTGTTACAGTTAAATTGACAGCAAAAGGAAAACTAGGGGAAAAGTGGGGAGTGGGAGAGGAGACCTAGTGACAAAGGACATGGAGAAGGCAGAGGTAACCAATGCGTTCTTTGCCTTGACCTTTACTGGTAAAAATTGCTTTCAGCAGGCCTAGGTCCCCCAGCCCTTTGAAAAAAAGTCTGGAACATGAAAGACTTACCCTCAGTGGAGAAGGATCAGGTTAGGGAACATTTAAACAAATTGGACATACACAAGTCCGTGTGAGGTGTTGGGACACACCCAGGTGTTCTGAGGGAACTGGCTGGTGTCACTGTGAAACAACTCTTGATTATCTTTGAAAGATCATGCTGGTCAAGGGGGATTCCTGAGAACTGGGAGAAAGCAAACATTCTCCTGTCTTCAAAAAGGACAATAAGGAGGATCTGGGAAACTACAAGGCAGTCTGTTTGATCTTCATCTCCAGGGAGATGATGAAGCAACTAATCCTGGAAACCATTTGCAAATACATGAAAATCAGGAAGGTAAATGGGAGTAGTCTGCATGGATTGATGAAGAGTAAAGCATGCTTAACCAACTCAAAAAGATTCTATGATGAGATGACCATCTTGATGGATGAGAGAAGAGCAATGAATATTGTTTATCTTGACTTTAGCAAGGCTTTCAGCACTGTCCCCCATAACAAATTCACAAACTAATGAAATATTGACTAAATTAGTGGACAGCGAGTTGGATTGAAAAGTGCAGCTGCACTCAGCTGTGATAAGTGACATAAAGTCCAGACAGAGACAAGGCACTAATGATGTGCTCCAGGGCTTGATACTGGGGCCAATAGTGATTACCATCTTCATTAATGTCCTGTGTGAGGAGACAGGGAGAATTCTCAGCAGATTTACAGATGATGCAAAATTGGGAGTAGTGGTGTATACGTTGGATGATTTTTCTGCCATTTGGAGGGACCTTCCACAGGCTAGATAAATGTGCACAGAAGAATCTCATGAAGTTCATCAAAGGGAAATGCCAAGTCCTGCCCTGGGGGAGGAATAACCCCATGCAGCAGTACAGGCTGGGGGCTCAGTGCCTGGTAAGCAGCTTGGCAGAGAAGGCCCTGGTGGTCCTGGTGCAAGCTGACCATGAGCCAGCAACATGCCCCTGGGGCAAAGGTGGCCAACAGCCTCTGGGCTGCATTAGGAGAAGAGCAGGCTCTTGAAGACAGTGTGCATGAATACCTGAGTGAGAGTAGGGGATGAAATATAAAATGGGGTCAAACTTTTCTCAGTGGTACCCAGTGACAGGACAAGAGACAAGGTGCACAAACTGAAATATAGGAGGCTATGTTAAGCATAAGAAGAAACTTATTTACTGTGAGAGTAGTAAAACACTGGAACAGGTTACCCAGAGAGGGGGTGGAGTGTCCATCTTTGGAGATGTTTAAATCCTGACTGGATACAGCCATGACCAAGCTGCTGTAGGTGACTGTGGTGTGCAGGGACTTGGACTGAGTGATCTTCAGATGCCCCTCCCATCTTGGTGACTCTGTGACATATGTGATTACAGGAAGTGAGAGTATCTTGCGGAAAGCAAAAAAAGATTACTGGCAAGTTTCCTTTAATATAAACCCAGTACAGACCCCTGCTGCATAGTCTCAGTTTGGATAGTTGCGGTACTGCCATATAAGTGAAAAAGAGAAAATGTAGCCATTGGGTTTGGAGGTATTGATACATGAATAAGTGACTGAAATGCAAGTTGGTGTCTGAATTTGCAGCATATTACACAGTCTGCAGTAACAGGCAGGGTATATTTTCTCTGTAGCAAACATATGTTTGGCTGCACATTTCTAACAATGGGTATGCATATAGACAACAGCCAAAGAAAAAAACTGTACAAGTCCAAACCCTTGTTTGTCTTATGGTAACTTAATCAAATAGTTGAAGAATTTTATTGTCGGTATTGCCAATTTGAGCTCTAGAGCTAGCACTGAGAGGCCCTAAGAATTACATCCCATAATGGCTATATGTAATTGCTACAGAGGTGTTTTTGACTAAATGTCTGGAATATTTAAGATTCAAAAAGAATATTTTTGTAAGTGATTTGCATGTATTTGACTGCATCAAAACCAGTTCTTAAAACTGGAGTGACCAGGTTGTCTAAGCTAATTTTCTCAATGCATCTTGAAAGTGCTCCTGGGGATAGAACGGAAATATATTTAAGGGCCAGTCAGAAGTTCAGCAATAACTGCAAACATGCTGGGCTTCAACCCTTTACTCAAATAGTGGTGCTTGCAATTTTAGTAAACACACAAGAAGAAAACAGAAATTAGGCTGTTATGAGAAAACCTGATTTCCATTTGCTGTCTAGATAGTCCTGATGTTTTCAAATAGTCATTTTAACTAAGTAGTTGTTTTGCATTAAGTGATACTGGCCCAGTAAGAAAGTCACTCAGGTTCTGTATAGTATCTTGTAAAATGCTACTTACTTGAGCTAATAATGTAAAGAAATTAAAAAAGAGTACAGATAATCTTACATCCTTTTAGACGCTGGGAACCCTGAGCTGTGCAGCCTTGAACTCGTCTCCTATCCATGCACAGCACACTGTGCAGGCCCTGCTTGTGGGAAGAATGACCCCATTTTAGTCATCTGAGTTACTATAGAATTTTCTTACATGAGAACACCTCTGTTCACTGTTTCTGTCAAACAGAAAGGATGTTCACAGAAGAAATTCTTGATGAACTTTTGGATAAGGACAAGAACGGGAAGACATTGGAATTGTTAGTTCCCAGTGGAAACAGCCTGTAGTCTCCCCTGTTGCAATAGCCAGCTGACATCATCCTGCAGCCAAGGGATTTATACAGCCCAACACAGGCATGAAGGATGCTAGATGTGTAGCACATGCCAGGTGTGGGTGTACTCAGATAAACTTTTCTACAGATTACAGATTCTAGATGTATGATGGTCACCTGGTTAGGATCACCACAGTACTAACTTAAATATGCACCATCAATTATTTAGAAAACATTTAGAAAACTTTTTACATTGATTTTACTCAGGAAATATCTATTTCATTTTGTTGACACTGTACTACTAGGTTGTGTTGTATGGTATATAAATTTCCTGGGAAACAACTTTTTTCTTTAAAAAAAAACCCCATTCTTTTCTAATAAAACATGTTTATGAACACAGATTTACATTCAATATTATTAAATTGATTTTTGAAAATGTATTATTTGCAAAATAAATATGTAGAAGAAGTAAAATGTCAAATCCTCCAAAGTGTACTTGATTTCAGTGTTAAATTGACATAGCAAGGAAAGCCATTCTAATTGTAGGCCACCTCAAACTCTTTTATTTTTCAAGTTGTGCCATTCATTTAATTTTAGCTGTTCTAAAGTAAGATGCTATTCTGATATTTTAAGTATGCTTATCCTAAGTTATTAGGCAATTGCCAAAAAAAAAAAAAAAGAAATAAAAATTACTGATAGGAAAAAAAAAAAAAAATCATGCATTCTGTGAAAGATTAAAGCTTGTCAATGATTTTGAAGCCTGGCAATGAAGTACTTCTGAGGTAAACTTCCACAAATGTTTTGTATTCCCCATATGAAATATGTATGAAATAAAATAAAATAAAATAACCCCACCTCAGCTAAGCTTTCTTAATTTATTGCTATAAATTGTAATAAACACATTTGTAGTTTGATGGACTGAGAAAATAATTCCAGAATAAGGACAGGTGCTTCCAATGGAAGTCAGTTCAGGTAACTTAATTTTAATAATTTTTGAACTTTTTTCTTAAAAGTTGAAGAGTAACAAAAAATCAAAGAGATCTAAGCAGGCAACAGGAAGTCTGGAGAGAAGGGTGAAATAAATGTGATATTCCCCAAGTAAAGAAAGGACCCTGGGCAATCAGTGAAGATAACTTTTATAAAACTTCCCTTTTCCAAAACAGGACAAAACAAGGAAAACCTGTGCAAGACAGCAGCCAAACTAGAGACACCAAAAGCGAGGCAAATCAGTACATCAATTGTCACAGCTGGACTTTTCTGCCACTGTGACAGGATGCTACTAAACCTGAGCTGTGTTTATTGCTTGTTTAAAATAGAGACCTTTCAGAGGTTAGGGGAACATGCCAGTTGCTGCAGAAATGGAAGTGTTCAAGCTGTGTTAAGCACGATGAAAGCACAAGATTTTATTTGCTCTGAAGGTGATTGCAGAAGTGGTGAAAACAGATAAAAGTAAAAGCTTTAAGGGGTAGAGCTGTCCATGTGTATTAGGCAAGAATGGGTACTGGTGGTTTACAGATAAAAATCACTATGAAAAGTTGAAAGTTGATTGCAGGAGGATTTGTGGGCGTCTTGTAAGTTCTGATGCTGCAACTGGCCTCATTAAAAAAAAAAAAAAAAAAAAAAACAACAAAAGGCTATTCTTGGCCGGTAGTGGTGGGGGGATAATTGTGTTTGGGTTATTGTTTGGCATTTTTATTTGTTCTGTACGGTT